>JAGFNQ010000829.1:763327-820087 GCA_024364735.1 Boesenbergia rotunda | reverse complement strand
TGCCTTGTTCCTTATTCTCCAAATCAGCTAATATATAGAAACGATTATCTGAAAAATCTAGTTCTTTTACTAACAGCATCATAACCTTGAGTTTTTTTTTTTCCTTTGTACCCACTTTTTGCTTCTCCAGATGACCTGAAGGCTGCTTCCAAACTTGAGGCTCCGGCAAAGTAGAATCCACTTCCTTTTCTTTTTTGCTATTCAAATCCTTTTTAGCTGCCTCAGACCTCTCAGAGACATTTTTAGAAGCATTCCACATTGGATTTGGTTTTTTACCATTCACATAGCATTCCTCTTCATTGTGACCCAGATGTTTACAATCCATACAATATTTTGGCTGCCGTTCATAGATAACCTTCTGTAGCCGTGTTTCTACCCCAATGCCAATCCAGAAATCTTCTACCTTAGGTTTTAGTAAATCAATCTCAACACAAATGCTAGCAACCGATAATCTAGTTCCTTCAGCCGTGCCCTCATCAATTTTTATTGGTTTTCGGATAATTCTTGCTACGGAAAAAAGACTACCTTTGTTGAACATATGGATTGGTAGATCAGGAAGCTGAATCCAGATCGGCACCACTGAAGATTCTGCTTCATAAGAAAAGTGGGGTGACCATTTGAAGATTCTCAAGGCTACGCCATCTATAAAACCATAGTCCACGACCCCATATGCGGGCCATATCTTCGTTTGAGGTTAAGTGAATAAAATGTGGCTAGCACGTAGGAATCTAATGTTGTAGTTACTAGATAACCCCAAATTTTCGAAAGCTTGAAGAATTACTGCTTTACTAGGCCGCCACCCCGAAAACTTCCCAATCAAAGCAAATTGAAAAAGGCTCAGCCATACCTAGTAATTCCTCTTCAGAGTAGAAGATTCCAGGCTTGTTATTATAGATTGTGATTGGCTTGTAGGATTTCCCCATTTCATCGAAGCTTTTTTTGAGTGTACGAGGCGAAGCCGGTTTCACAATCGCCAAATAAGAAGCAAGGGCAGGAGTCATCTTCTCAATCCCAGGAGGATTAGTAGGGATGATCTTTTGGTTGATTGCCATTTTCTGATAGGGATTTTTCTCCAAGTGAGTCTGGAAAGCGATCGGCGTATCCTTTTCAGTCTCTGATGATGGAAATCTGGTGTCGGAAATTGTTTGATCTACATCTCTCTAGGAGACCAAAGGTGGGAAGGCGGAGGGGGCGGAGAAGGGAGGAGGGTGTTGTGGATCCATAGCCGACGCTCTAAGGACACCGGCGGCAGCGCCACCAAAATTGCAGGCACGCACGCCCAGAGGGAAGAAACTCCGCCTTTGAATCGCCCGGAGAGAGAGGTCTATCAAGGTGGTCACTCCACTCCCGAAGAGATATTGAATGCTATAGATGTTCTTCGTAATAGTTGTTGTCCCTGAAGCTGGAAATAACTTCTCCAGAAAAGCTTTACTCATCTTGAGCCAACAAGTGATCGAACTAGGAGGCAGTGGCGTAGCCAGGATTATTGATCAGGAGGGGTGATTTTTAACCAAGAGAAATGATTTTCGAAAATTTCGAACTTTAGTATAAATTGATCAACATCAAAACATAGACACGAGACATCAAATATATACAGGACCTAACTTAACTCAATTGATCGAAATCAAAACTATCGGAGGTACTTACATAAATTTGATTCAACCATAATTTGATCAAAGCAACCCCAAATCAATCCTAGTTTGAACGAATATAATCCTTAGATATAAGGTATCAAATATACATAGGGTCTAACTTAATTCAGTTGATCAACAACAATATTATCTAGGATACTTACATAAATTTGGTTTGATCAAATCAAGATATTTCCTTATAAAAGTTATATCAATTGATAGTTTAGGTCTAAATATATAATCAATTTTAATTTTCGAATGATAATAAATTAATCAATTAAAGTGTGTTTGTGTGTGTATAAAGTATCAGGAGGTGCGACCGCACCCCCTGTTTGTAACGTGGCTACGCCACTGAGGCAAGGTATATAACCAATCCTTTGCTACGTCTACTAATGAAAATGGAAAAACCCTCAGGTTGATGTCTTCTTCAGTGGTGCCATGTGGCTTCATGGTGGAGCAAACTACATGGAACTCCTACAGGTGCAGATTTAGATCCTCCCCCCCCCCCCCCCGGCCAGCTAAACCATGGAATTTTGAAAGAAGGTGAATGATCCCAGATTGTAACTCGAAATCCACATCCAACTCTGGATACTGCATACACAATGTCTGAAATGCAACATTTGGCGTTGCAAACTCTTTCCATGTTCAATTGTTCGCCATATTATTCTCCGAATCAAGAAGACTGCCGATAGAAACAATGGAAGATCCTCGCTGAACTCTCCTTAATGCGTGGAAGGTCCTGTCTACCTCTGGATCGAACTCAAATAGGTTGTCCTCTAATGATCTGGTCATGCACCAAACAAAAGCAAATCAAAGCAGAAACTCAATTAAGGAAGAGTAAGCAAAAAGTATTACTACCTAAAGATTAACAAACACCATTAGTGATCCCCAATAATGACATCAAAAATTTGATACTACTACGACTGTACTATCATAATACAGTATCAATTCATTACCAAACCCCCTCTACACTAACATAGTATAAGATCGTCTCGAGAATGCTAAGATGGATAATATCTCTAGGTCAGATTTTTTCTACGATGGATTGGGGGTTGCAAGGAAATCAAAGACACTTAAACAAGTAGTGATATTGAAATGAAAGGTTTTTTTTCTCTTCCCTTCTCTCTGCTTTCCTTTCTTTTTTCTTCCTTTGTTGGAAAGGTTTTTTTTCTCTAAAGAATTTTTTCCTTGTCAATCCACACCTCCGAGTAAACGGTGCATTAGACTTTCACTAAATTTTCAAACAATCCTTGAGATGAAAAGTGTTGGAAATGTGAATGGAAAAGAGAGAGATGAATAGAAAGGTATCCCATGAGCATGCAAGTTTATTCTCACATTGGGTGTCAGAATTTGGTTACCCGAATTCAGTTTAATTCGTTAATTTATTATTAGATATTTTCTTATTAATATGTTAATTAATAAATTCTTTATAAATCTATTAATTAACAGTTTCGTTATTAATTTTTTTTGACTAAGTATTTTAAGGTCTCTATAAATTGTGTTTCTCATGGACAAGTTTGATCAATTAATGAAGAAAGTTATTTGGTTACCTCTTCTTTCTTTCTCTCTACCTCTCTTTTCTCTCTACTTGTCTTTGCTTTATCAGATCCGCCGACTTTGTATTCCACCGTTCATAGTGATTTTTTCTCCTCTGCCCGTGATTTTTCCCTGTCAAGGGTTTTTCATGAAAATCTGGTGTGTTCTCTATTGTTCTTATTGTCGTTTTTCGTATTAATCTCGTTTCAAGTGGTATCAGAGCCAGGTTGGTTTTGATTTTGTGGATGTCAACCGGAATTAATGACAACGATAAGCATGAAGGAAAAATTCGCTGCTGCACTATGGCTAAAATTAGAGCAGTTGTGCATGACAGAGAAGTATGGTGAGGCTGATGTTGCCGAAAATCACAGTAATGGTGAACTTCTCGTTGCCTCTGATGCTGATTTGAAGCAGAGTGAGGAATGGATTCTTGATTCTGGCTGTACGTTTCATATGTGTCCCAATCGGGACTATTTTCAACATATGAAACGGTTTCGAGTGGTGTCGTTTTGATGGGCAATAATGCATCCTGCAGAATCGCTGGTATTGGTACGGTCAGAATTAAGATGTTTGATGGTGTCATTCGGACACTTGGTGATGTGAGGCACGTCCTGATTTGAAGAGAAATCTGATCTCTTTGAGTATTCTTGATTCTAAAGGGTACAAGTACACTGGTGAAGGTGGAGCTGTGAAGATCAGTAAAGGGTCTCTTGTTGTGATGAAGGGACTAAGGAGAACCGCCGGTTTATATGTTCTGCAGGGATCCACAGTAATAGGTGATGTTGCCGTCGCAAGGTCGTCTATGTCTGATTCTGATGTTACAAGACTTTGGCATATGCGTTTGGGTCATATGAGTGAGAATGACATGGTTGAATTGAGCAAGAGAGGACTCCTTGATGGTCAAAGTATTACAAACCTAAAGTTCTGCGAGCACTGTGTTTTTGGCAAGCAGAAAAGAGTCAAGTTCTCAGTTGGCATTCATAACACAAAGGGTATGCTAGACTACATTCACTCTGATTTGTGGGGGCCTTCTAGAGTACCATCTAAAGGTGGTGCGCTCTATATGTTGACTATTATTGATGATTTCTCAAGAAAAGTTTGGGCATTCTTTTTAAGACATAAGAGTAATGTTTTTACTACCTTTAAGGAGTGGAAGGTCATGATTGAGAAGCAGACAGGGAGGCAATTAAAGCATCTTCGAACTGATAACGGATTGGAGTTTTGTTCTGATGAGTTTAATGCCTTATGCAGAGCTGAAGGTATTGTGAGACATCATACAGTTCGGCATACTCCTCAACAGAATGGTGTAGCAGAGAGGATGAATAGGACTTTGATGCAGAAGGTGCGTTTTTCTGGGTAGAAGCCGCTGCGTATGTCTGTTATCTTGTAAATCGCTCTCCATCAATTGCTTTTGAAAGGAAAACTCTACAAGAGGTATGGTCTGGTACTCCTGCTAGTTATTCTGATTTGAGAATTTTTGGATGTCCTGCGTATGCTCATGTTGATAATGGAAAGTTGGAGCCTCGTTCGGTGAAGTGCATATTTATAGGCTTTAGACAAGGAGTGAAGGGATACAAACTTTGGTGTCCAGAGACCGGGAAAGTCATCATCAGTAGAGATGTTATTTTGATGAGACTAGCATGCTTCAGGGGTCTCCATCTAAAACTCTTTCTGAGGAAGATAAGCAGAAGACAAGCACACAGGTGGAGATTGAGATTGGCCGATATCTACAGAGACTACTCCAGAGCCTTTTAGATGTTGTGGATGGAACAAACTCATCACAAGCACCTTCACAATATTCCATTGCAAAAGATAGGCCTCAGAGAGAAATTAGACGCCCTCAGAGATATGCAGAGGCTGATTTGGTCGCTTATGCTTTAAACGTGGCTGAGGAGATTGATTCCGGTGAAGAACCTGAGACGTATTCAGAAGCAATTAGCTATGATAATTCTGGTAAGTGGATAATTGCTATGCAGGAGGAGATGGAGTCACTTGGTAAGAACGACACATGGGACTTGGTGAAATTACCTAAGGGTAAGAAAGTTGTTCGCTGCAAGTGGATATTTAAAAGAAAGGAGGGAATACCGGAAGTTGAAGAAGCCAGGTACAAAGCCAGACTAGTTGCTAAAGGTTTCAGTCAGATTCCAGGAGTAGACTTCACTGATGTATTTTCCCCAGTTGTAAAGCATAGTACGATTCGAGCTTTCCTTGGTATTGTGGTCATGCATGACTTAGAGTTGCAGCAGCTGGATGTGAAGACAACATTCTTACATGGGGTACTTGAGGAAGAAATCTATATGCAACAACCAGAAGGTTTTGAAGTCTCAGGAAAAGAGGATTATGTATGCTTGCTGAAAAAGTCCCTTTATGGTTTGAAGCAGTCACCTAGGCAATGGTATAAAAGGTTTGATTCGTTTATGATCACTCATGATTTCAGAAGAAGCAGCTATGACAGTTGTGCCTACTTTAAGAAAACTGATGATGGATCATTTGTTTATCTGCTCTTATATGTTGATGATATGTTGATTGCGGCCAATAATAAGGAAGAGATAAGAAAGGTCAAAGCCCAACTAAGTAAAGAATTCGAGATGAAAGATTTGGGAGCTGCAAAGAAAATACTTGGGATGGAGATTCTGAGAGACAGAAAGGCAGGTAAATTATACCTAAGTCAAAAAGGGTATATTGAGAAAGTACTTCATCGGTTTAACATGCATTCTGCCAAGTCTGTTAGTACTCCGTTAGCTGCACACTTTAGACTTTCAGCTGATTTATGTCCGCAGTCAGATGATGAGGTTGATTATATGTCACGGGTTCCATATTCTAGTGCAGTGGGATCTCTCATGTATGCTATGGTTTGTACACGCCCAGATTTATCACATGCAGTGAGTACAGTTAGTAGATACATGGCAAATCCTGGTAAAGAGCATTGGAAGGCAGTTCAGTGGATTTTCAGATACTTACGAGGGACTTCTGATATTTGTTTGCATTTTGGGAGTAATAGAGATGCAGTTATTGGATATGTTGATTCTGACTTTGCAGGTGACCTTGATAAAAGAAGATCACTTACGGGGTACGTGTTCACTGTTGGTGGTTGTGCTATCAGTTGGAAAGCTACTTTGCAGAATACAGTTGCATTGTCCACTACAGAGGCTGAGTATATGGCTATTACGGAAGCTTGTAAGGAAGCTATTTGGTTGAAAGGACTCTTCAGTGAGCTTAGCGAAGACTTGCAGATTACTACAGTCTTTTGTGATAGTCAGAGTGTCATTTTCCTCACGAAGGATCAGATGTTTCATGAGAGGACAAAGCACATTGATGTGAGGTATCATTTTATACGTGATGTTATTGCTCGTGGTGATATTATTTGTAGGAAGGTCAGTACTCATGATAATCCTGCTGATATGATGACTAAGTCACTCCCTATAGCCAAGTTTAAGCATTGCTTGGACTTGGTTGGTGCTAGATGCTGAGATTTACCTGTGGGGTTTTGTGGAAGAGGTGGAGAATTTTTTTGAAGATTTATGGAATTCGCGTCAAGGTGGAGATTGTTAGAATTTGGTGACCCAAATTCAGTTTAATCCGTTAATTTATTATTAGATATTTTCTTATTAATATGTTAATTAACAGATTCTTTATAAATCTGTTAATTAACAGTTTCGTTATTAATTTTTTTTTGACTAAGTATTCTAAGGTCCTATAAATTGTGTATCTCATGGACAAGTTGATCAATCAATGAAGAAAGTTATTTGGTTACCTCTTCTTTCTTTCTCTCTACTCTCTTTTCTCTCTACTTCTCTTTACTTTATCAGAGCCGCCGACTTTGTATTCCACCGTTCATAGTGATTTTTCCTCCTCTGCCGTGGTTTTTCCCGTCAAGGGTTTTCCATGTAAATCTGGTGTGTTCTCTATTGTTCTTGTTGTCATTTTTCGTATTAATCTCGTTTCAGGGGATAAGTGGTTATGAGGTTAGTTTATATTGAATCACAACATTTAAAGTTGTAAACATGTATGGGGAGAGGTTCTCTGTTACTTGTGATACTGTGAGAAAGGGTGCAAATCCAGAGCTCGAATTATATTGACCTAAGATGACTCATATGTGAGCATGACTCATGCACATCGAATGCTGAACTGGTTGGGATAAAATTTGCCCCGACTCCATTTTGATATCTTCTTATATGTGTAACACATGCATCAGTAGATCTAAAATGGTTGTCGATTAATGGAGAATGTGTAACCACCCAATGATGAAACGGACCGACCATCAATGATAGGCGATTGACCTTTATATGAAATAAATTATCTTTATTCAACCATTTAATGTTGTCAAGGATCTGAGCCCATATAAGGAGGTTACGATCACAAGCAGATAACACAACACAAAAAAGTAGTACGCATCCTTCCACCCTCGTTCCCTTTATTTTCTTTCTCTTTGTTATGCCCCTACTCGATGACCCTCCCGTGATAGCACTCAGGTATTAGATTGATTCACCACAATAACTAGTGTTTAGTTATGTATATGATTGTACCATTGTATCATGGAAACAAACATCCAAGAGTGACTCGAAGCACTGTCGAAAAAGACAAATCTATTTTAAGATAATACATCAAACACATGCCTCGATCGTCTCAACTTCCCACTCAGACTTAGGAAACTTTTAAGACTTAGGGAGTGTCTGGTTTGTAAAATTTCTATTTTTATTTTCTGAGCAAATTGAGTTTTTCCTTTTCTTAGAAAATGATTTTTAGTTATTCTCTATTTTCCCATAAAATGATATATCCTTTTCTAGAAAAGAAATATGGAAATTACCATCTAAACAATTTTTTTTATTTTCTCAAAAAATGAAAATAGAAAATTTACAAACCAAATGCTCCCTTAATCTCTCAGATTTTGGGTTACTTCTCGAGTACTTGACCTCACTTCCCAGCCAACCAGACTCCAAACCTCAAGCACTCAGCGATTAGCAGTGGCAACTCACTCGTACTCGCCCATTGATAGTCGAGCGATGCAACCAACTCAGGCGACACTCAGCTTCTCACTCAAGCTCTAGAAGGACTCAGGTCGCTCAAGCCTCGTGCACTTGGAGCACTCAGCATCTAGGGTCATGCCCATCCTCAAGGGTCATGCCCATTAGAAGGCGAAAGAGTTGGAAATGTTAATGGAAAAAAGAGAGATGAATAGAAATGTATCCCATGAGCATGCGAGTTTATTCTCACATTGGGGGATAGGTGGTTATGAGGTTAGTATATATTGAATCACAACATTTAAAGTTGTAAACATGTATGGGTGTTGATGCAGTCTAACCCTGATTATTGTTTTGGTGTTGACACCGATTTATGTTTTGATTTAAGTCTGGTTAAACGCATGGGGATTAAGTCCTAGTCGCGGACTGGGCACGAAATCCTAACTTGGAGGGTTGGGTGAAAAGTCCTAGCTTGGAGGGCTAGGTGAAAAGTCCTAACTTGGAGGGTTAGGTGAAAAGTCCCAACTTGGAGGGTTAGGTGAAAAGTCCTAGCTTGGAGGGCTAGGTGAAAAGTCCTAGCTTGGAGGCTAGGTGTCCTAGCTTGGAGGGCTAGGTGAAAAGTCCTAGCTTGGAGGGCTAGGTGTCTTAGCCTGGAGGGCTAGGTGAAAAGTCCTAACTTGGAGGGTTGGATGAAAAGTCTTAGCTTTGGAGGGCTAGGTGAAAAGTCCTAACTTGGAGGGTTAGGTGAAAAGTCTCAACTTGGAGGGTTAGGTGAAAAGTCCTAGCTTGGAGGGCTAGGTGAAAAATCCTAGCTTGGAGGGCTAGGTGAAAAGTCCTAACCTGGAGGGTTGGGTGAAAAGTCCTAGCTTGGAGGGCTAGGTGATGAAATCCTGGTGAGTAAAGCCAGGTCCTAGCTTAGGAAGCTAGGTTGAAGTCCCAGTGAGTGAAACTGGGTACGGAGTCTTGGTCCGGGGGACTAAGAACGAGTCAGAGAAGGGCCGGAGGTTGGTTCTCTCGACTAAGAGTGGGTTTGGCCTTGCCCGGATCGGTCTTGTGACCGATCAGGGAAGTTGGCACGAAGTTCCCTCTTGGATCGGTCTGGTGACCGATCCAACGATGTTTGATCGGTCTGGTGACCGATCAGGGAGCTTCCAGTAACTTTGGCAAACCTATTGATCGGCTCCTGATCGGTCTGGTGACCGATCAGGGAGAAACCGTGATCGATCAATTTGAACGATCAACTATCACGAGGTTTCTCACCCTGACCGATCAGGCTGGAGCCTGATCGGTCTGGGATCAGCCTGATCGGTCTGGTGACCGATCAACCAGTGTATTTCAGGCGGGATTGTGGCAAGCTGATTTCTGGATCGGTTTGGTGACCGATCTGATGACCGATCAGGGTGACCGATCATACGAGCTTGCGATCCCAAGTTTCTCACTGGGGACCGATCAGGTTGGAGTCTGATCGGTCTGGGATAGTTCTGATCAGTCCGGTGATCGATCACTTTAATTCGAAATCACTATCAGACGCTCTGATCGCGTCTGTTTTCTCTGCCGATTCTCTGATACACTGCTGATTTCATTTGATATCGATTTGCTAAGCCTCTGTTGGAGTATGCAGGTGATAGCAGGTGATTCAAACACTCAAGGAGGGTCAATGGAGGACTTTCCATGGAGCAGGTTTGGATCTATTGTGTTTTCAGGTCTCAACGGCGTCTGACGCAACTGGCAACTGACGAAGGCGCGGCTGGCAACTGACGGAGGCTCAGCTGGAGGAGTGTCCAGTGGACTGAGTGCTCAGAGAGGTCAGTAGATCAGGGTGTGAGTCAGTGGTGTTGATGGAGCTGGCGACGTTGAGCAGGAGCTTAAGAGACGAAGCTAGAAGCAGAGGAGCTGAGGGGGAAAACAGACAGAAACTTGGGAAGTTTGGCTGGGCTGTGGTGCTTGTGCGCTCTCTGTTGCTTTAAGCTTAAGCGTTCTTGTCACATTCTTGTGAGCTTCCCTTCTCGAGTGTCTCGTGAGCTTATCTTGTATCCATCTGTGAGACAGCATGTGGAGAGGTTTCTCCACCGAGAAGGAGACGCTTGATATCCGGTGTTCACTGGGGCTTGATCTGCCGACGATCAAGGGATCACCCACCTTACGGGCACGCCAAGGAGTAGGGGCAAGTTATCCCCGAACCTTGTAAACGATCCTTGTTAGCAATCCTTGGTTTGTATTCTCTGTTTATGCATTTCTGTTAAGTCCGTTTCTCTGCATATGCTTTGTTTCCGCTGCTGCTAACTTAAGTGCAGAGAAGATTTGAAAAGAGCTAAGTTATAAGTGTCTGGCTACATTCACCCCCCCTCTCTAGCCATCCAAGTTCCAAAAATGGGGAGAGGTTCTCTGTTACTTGTGATACTGTGAGAAAGGGTGCAAATCCAGAGCTCGAATTATATTGACCTAAGATGACTCATATGTGAGCATGACTCATGCACATCGAATGCTGAACTGGTTGGGATAAAATTTGCCCCGACTCCATTTTGATATCTTCTTATATGTGTAACACATGCATCAGTAGATCTAAAATGGTTGTCGATTAATGGAGAATGTGTAACCACCCAATGTGAAACGGCCGACCATCAATGATAGGCGATTGACCTTTATATGAAATAAATTATCTTTATTCAACCATTTAATGTTGTCAAGGATCTGAGCTCCCATATAAGGAGGTTGCGATCACAAGCAGATAACACAAACAAAAAAGCAGACGCATCCTTCCACCTTCGTTCCCTTTATTTTCTTTCTCTTTGTTATGCCCCTACTCGATGACCCATCCCGTGATAGCACTCAGGTATTAGATTGATTCACCACAAATAACTAGTGTTTAGTTATGTATATGATTGTACCATTGTATCATGGAAACAAACATCCAATGAGACCTCGAAGCACTGTCGAAAAAGACAAATCTATTTTAAGATAACTACATCAAACACATGCCTCGATGTCTCAACTTCCCACTCAGACTTAGGAAACTCTTAAGACTTAGGGAGTGTTTGGATTGTAAAGTTTCTATTTTTGTTTTCTGAGCAAATCGAGTTTTTCCTTTTCTTAGAAAATGATTTTTAGCTATTTTCTATTTTCCCATAAAATGATATATCCTTTTCTAGAAAAGAAATATGAAAATTACCATCTAAACAATTTTTTTTATTTTCTCATAAAATGAAAATAGAAAATTTACAAACCAAATGCTCCCTTAATCTCTCAAATTTTGGGTTACTTTTCGAGTACTTGACCTCACTTCCCAGCCAGCCAGACTCCAAACCTCAAGCACTCAGCAATTAGTAGTGGTGACTCACTTGTACTTGCCCGTTGATAGTTGGGTGATGCAACCCACTTAGGCGACACTCAGCTTCTCACTCAAGCTCTAGAAGAACTCAGGTCACTCAAACCTCGTGCACTTGGATCACTCAGCATCTAGGGCCATGCCCATCATCTAGGGTCATGCCCATTAGGAGGCAAAAGAGTCATTGACTCAGGTCTATTTTTTGGGGGGTCATAATTTTGAAAAAAAAAACCTATTATATATAGTAGTGTAAATTGGCCTAATATAATCTCTCGCGCTCTAATCCTTCTCGTAAAATGATCGAAGAACTTTTTTTTTTAATCTTTTTCCCCCTTTTCAATTCTTAACAAGCGACGAAAGATTTGTTGATTGATAGTAATTGGAAGGTTTGATTTCTTCTTCCTCTTTTTTTAATAGTTTAGTGCATTTTTCTTTCAAAAGTAGGAGTAGATACCTTAACTTAATAGATGAAAAGATAGTTGTATATGTTCTTTGAGATCTTGAATTGAAGGGGGGAAAAATATTTGTAAGTCCATTAATTTTGTACATCATAACCAAACCAAGACGATAGAGTAAGATTTTAGTTTAGGTCTTTGTTATTTTTACTACTTTATGATAATACTAGGAATTACATTAATCTAATGTAAGGAATCTTAAGTAAGATGAGGTATGGATTCATATGTTTACTAAATGTTTGAATAAATGTCTCACAAAATTACGACATAAGCAATAGTATATGTGATATTCCTTTAAATTATTTTTTGAATTATTAGGTTAATCATGCCTCTAAAGTACATGTCCGGATCTCAAAAAGGATGAAAATGAGATTGACACTAAAGAAATTCTTGAATATGTCAATATGGATGAATTAAATGATAATTGGAAAAATGATGAGTATATTCGATGTGTATGAGAACTTGAATCAAGAGACTTGCTCTGATGATCCAGGGAAGTGGGACAATATTAATGAAAAAGTAACCGATGTTTTAGTAGAAAGGGGTATGAAGGGTCACTACAAATCGGTTTGTCCCAACTTGAAGGAGAACAAGAAGAATCGGAGGAAGAAGACTCTCAAAGTGACGTGGGATGAGTCATCTTCGGAAGACGAAGAAGAAGTTCCACACGCCAACCTCCTCACGCTGACAGCATCGGACAATCTCGACACCAAATCAGAATCGAAATCGAAACCAGAAGAAAGCGACGGAACCGGAAAACTCTCAATTTTGGAAGACAAGCGAATAACGGTAAGAGACTATCCCGAATCTCAGCTTTACGACTGAATCTCATATCTATCTCGTAAGTTGGACAAAGCCAATGTTTGGGTCGAGTCCCTCCGACAGGAAGTTAAAATCCTGAAGGAGGAAGTCAACTCTAGCTCCTTAACTAAACCAATTCAGGAAGAAACCTTCACTCAAGTCCAAAAACTTGAGGAAGAAAAATTCCTCCTCGACATCTCAGGTAAAGGAACTTAGAGTTGCGTTGGAACGATTTACTTTGGGTTCCAAGAGTCTTGACATGATTATTGGAAAACTAAAATCAGTTCTAAACCGATCCGAACTTGGTTATCAAACCAACTCACGTTACAGATCATACTACTCTATTTTGAACCCAAGTAGAACCAGAGTCCAAGCATGTGTCCCAACGTTAAGCTGGACAAATCAAGCTGGACCAATTCAATATTGGATTCCCAAGGATAAGATCCACATGTTACATAGCCCATACCGAAGCTTTAGTCCAGGGGGAGCCAATATGAAAATCATTTTTATACTTAGATAAATTATTCCTAGTTTTTTTCTGTTTGATGCATGTTTATTTTCTTTTTGCAAGAATATTATGCTTAGATTTAGAAATGGTTAGATAAGGATCTGACTTGATTGAAACTTGCACAACCTAGTCTCAGGGTGAGATGAGATGATAGTACATTAGGGAAGCTTGTCTAAAAAGTTAGGTAGAGTAAGGCGTACCCTATGTGGTCATATTAGTCAGGTGAATCTAACCAAAGCTACCTCGCCAAATCCTCAACTAGTTAGACCAAGGTTTCTCAAAAAGTAATTTGAGAATAAAATTTCTTTAAAAGAATTTGTCTAGGAAATGGTTGATGATCCAATAAGGCTACGACCAAAGGACTCTGTGCCTCGCCAAAACCTGAAAGTCAATTATCGAAATTTATTTTCAATTTATTAATTGATAAACCTGAATCTAACACAAGTTTCAGTGTTAACATAAAATAAAGATAAAATTAATACGTCTCACAAAACAGATAAGAATATATATTTTGTCACTTAGAAATGGGTGAGATGTTTAGGACCTAATATTTTAGTCCAACTCAATCAACTCAATTAATTTTACCTTTAATATACCTTCAATTCAATTTAATAATTTTCAAATTAAACTTAATATTTTTTAAAAAATTCAATTATAAATTTTCAAAATTAAACTTAATATTTTTTCAAAATCCAATTCAATAATTTTCAAAATTAAACTTAATATTTTTTTCAAAATCCAATTTAATGATTTTCAAAATTAAACTTAATATTTTTTCGAAATGCAATTTAATAATTTTCAAAATTAAACTTAATATTTTTTCAAAATCCAATTTAATATTTTTTAAAATTAAACTTAATATTTTTTTCAAAATCCAATTTAATAATTTTCAAAATTAAACTTAATATTTTTCAAAATTCAATTTAATAATTTTCAAATTTTAATTTAATATTTTCAAAAATTCAACTTAATGTTTTCAAAAATTCAACTTAATGTTTTTAAAATTTAACTTAATATTTTCAAAATTTATATTCATTAGGCTTTGATTGAATTGTTTGTACCCGGTCAAAGAAAGGTCAACCGGGCGCCCGAGACCCTCACAGGCACCCGAAGCTTTAACCCCACCCAAGGCAGTCAAAGGTTGTCATGCCTGAGCCATGCTTGAATTGGGTCGCCCGAGTAAGCTCTCGGGTGCCTCAACACCTGCCACGGGCACCTCATGACCCTCACGGACGCCTCGGGAAGGGCTTTATAAGCCCTCGCCCATGGCACCCCCTCCACACCAAATCACACTTATGCTCACTTCTTCCTCACCTCTAAGACCTCCCCAAGCATCCCCAAGCCTTCCTCTTCCTCTCCTATGATGCCTCTTCGGTATGTTTTTTTAAGAGCTTGTCTTTTTCAATTTATTATTATTAATCAATTTATTTGATCGTTATAATTAGCAAACGTTGTGTTATCGAGACCAACCCCACCCCAGTACCGAGCCTAGCTCAGATCTTAGGTTTCCTACATTAGCCCCTTTTTAATAAATTTGCTACCACTGCATACAACCCTTAAAAACCAGCTATCTGAATAAGGGTTAGTTTCTTTACCCAATCTTGTCCCACAGCCATAGATGTTATTACTTACTACCAACTAGAGCGATTAGTATACTGTAATGGTTCCATAAACACGACTTTGTGTGCCGAGTTTTATAACAACTTGGTCAATGTCGATGACTTCTGCTATACTACTACTGTTCGGACCCTTCCACTTACCATTTCTCCTTCTTTACTTAAAAGATTTCTTAGGCTATGACCCTCTCAGTCTACATTCTTTTGCTATCCTCCTATGGATCTTCCCTTTTCTGCTCCATACTCACACATTACCCTCGACATTCTCTAGTCTTATTTTTTCGGGGGTGTGAGAGATCCCATGGTGCAGAATTTTCGATCCATCGATCTGCGTATCCAGGACTATGCCCTCTATTGAGTCCTGGTCCACTGCATTCTTCCCCTGACATCACGGGATGTAGTGGTTATTCGACCCTTTCATTCCTTATTACTCTTTGCGATGATCCACCGCCTGCACATAGACATCGATTTACATATGTTCCAGATGATCATCTACGCATTTAGCATCTCCACTCACTCTATAGTGCGGGCACCCTACTGTCACATCCTGACCACACTCTTCCATCATTTTACAGTTGTGATGTTTCTGTTGGAGAGATCATCACAATGACTGAGTTCGACGAAATAGGAATTAGGAACTTTTCCCTAGCCGCTGTAGATATCTCGGCCACCGGGGTCATATCATGGAGACGACGAGGTGCTCCACCACAGGTTGACTTGGACGACGAGGTTGACTTCAATGTCACAGATGTCGCCGCTAAGATCGAGGAGCAATTGAGGGAGTCTCCACCATCACCTCCTTCGATTACTACGGACCAACGCCTTACACGGATAGAGCTGGAGGTTCATAGTTTTCGAGAGGAGATGGAGGCTCGTCACGTCGAGCAGATGGATGCCCTATAGGCCCGACATGATGAGAGGCTCGCAGCAGACCAAGCCCGACATGAGGAGATGATGTCTATGTTTCATTCATGGCATCCAGGCCCTTCTTGGCCTCCGAGCTCGTCTTCTTAGCTTCTTAGCTTGACATTGTACTAGGGATCTATTTTCTAACTTTTCCTATTCATAAGGTTAACTTGATCTTCTACTTTAGATTTTATGCATTCTTCTTTACTGAGTTCTTATCTTTTGGAATGTGCTTATTAGAATAGGACTATTTTTTATATAACTATTTTTTTATTATCTTGCAAATGTGTTTTCAATGTCATTTTGTATTAAAAGTGCTTTTCCGACTTAGTTTTTTTTTAAAATTACCCTCTTCAAAAACTAGGGTTTTTCTACGAAATGGACTTAGATTAGGACTTAACCCTAGCATTGCATGCTCCTATAGATCTAGAAGCTAGCATCTCACAAGCACATTAGGGTACTTTGATTGATAACCTAGATTGGGTTGAGATGATTAGGTCTATGCCTTGACTCAAGATGCTTTAAGTCAATGCATCAAGAGCAGTTGGGGCAATAAATACAATTGAACAGCAATCAAGTTAAGTATTAAAGCTTAGAAAATCTAACTTGATCAGACTACTTAACTTGACTAACCCAAGTGAAAGCTGCTGTTATATAACAGTTAGTGAGTAGCAAACTGGGTTAGACAAGAACCGAAAGAAATTGATTGGATCCATTTTTTAATGAAATTTTTTCATGCTTGGACTCACTAGAATAATAACTGGGTTCAAAACTCATTACTTGGGTCAAACTTAGTTCATGTCTATTACTTGCTGCTTGTCAATTTTTTTTTTACAATTTCATTGTTTTACAAAGCAAGTAGGCTCTGATACACAATTTTTTTTCTCATGCCAAACATATTTTTCAATTTTATTTGATATATGGCAAACGGTGAGAGTAGAAAAAGTAAAGTTAAATTTTTTTCCCCTCAAAATCTAGTTTTTTTTTAAAAAGTGAAGTTAATGTTAGTGCTAGCTGCATCAATGATGTTCCTCTTGAAGTGTTTTAATGTTTGACAATATACTTAAGTCAGTGATACACTAAATAGACAAAGGGGAGTAAGAGAGAAGTAACCTTAGCTGAAGAAAAGTCCTAGTTGATCTAGGCATCGAAACCCTAAGTCCCAGCGAAGGGATGCTGGGCACCTAGCAAAGGGTTGCTAGGTATCGAAACCTCAAGACCTAGCGAAGGGCTACTAGGCACCTAGCGAAGGGCTGCTAGGTATCGTAACCTTAAGACCTAGCGAAGGGCTGCTAGGCACCTAGCGAAGGGCTGCTAGGAGTCGTAACCGTAAGACCTAGCGAAGGGCTGCTAGGCACCTAGCGAAGGGCTGCTAGGAGTCGTAACCCTAAGACCTAGCGAAGGGCTACTAGGCACCTAGTGAAGGACTACTAGGCATAGAAGACCTAGCGAAGGATTGCTAGGCACCAGGCGAAGGACCGCTTGGTAACAAAGACCTAGCGAAGGGCTGCTAGGCACCTGGCGAAGGACTGCTAGGAAATGAAGACTTGGTCCGAGGGACTAAGCAACTTAGCTGAGTGATGACTAAGGACAGGAGTAGAGACGGGTCAGAGTTTGGGCGTCTCGAGATCCGGAGTAATCGGAAGCTAAGTAAAAGTCCACCCGAAGGGCTGCGTGGCAACCATCTCCTGAAAGGAGTAGGTGAAGGGCAAGTTCTCGGGGATAGGAACTCGTGCCAGTTCGACCTAGGGTTTCGTGTAAATCCGAAGTCCGAACCAAGTCCTTAAGGCTAACATTATATGTATCTATGCTTTGTGTTTGTGTATCTTGCAGGTATCAAGAACCGGAGGCAAAGCAGGGTAAAAATCTACTTTGGCAGGCCTTAAGGGGGGAGCCCCCAGCAAGGGGGGCGCCCCCAGGAAGTACTAAACAGGCATGTACGGTGATGCAGTCAAGACAGGTGTCAACCGAGGCGCCCGGAGCGTCCGGGGCACCCTGATTAGTAGCTGTTTTGCTGTTTCGAAGCCAGAACACAGGATAAGCCTCCACGGGGGCGCCCGGAGAATCCGGGGCACCCTGGTCAACCATCTTATCACCAGCGACGAGGTAGGCGCAAGGATAAGAGTTGACCGAGTCTTCCTGGGCGCCCCCAGGAGGCCTATATAAGGGGCCTCGACCCCTCAGCTTCAGATACAACATTCCAGAGTGATTTTGATCATTCCGACCGACGACAATGCGCTAGAAACAAGGCCCTACGACCGGGAGGCTCCAGGAGGAGGTGCGCGGCACTTCGGAGGTCCAGATCGGTCGAGTTTCAGATTGGTGTTTCGATTTGATTTCAATTAATTACGCACTTAATTTTTCTACATTATTGCTTGTAAATCTTACATTGTAAGTCGGGTTTCTCCGCCTCCGGAAAGTCCGGGAAGGAGACCAATAGTGGACGGGCGTTCCCGTGCATAGGCCTTGGATGTACTAACCCTGGGGGGTCGGGAACCAAGTAAAAATCCCGCGTGTCCTTTGCTGTGTTTTTATTCGTTCTATTTATTTTTCCGCTACGCTAACACTCTAAGTGTAGAACAAAAGTTACAAAGTTTCCGCGAAGTTTTCACGATCGATATTCACCCCCCCCCCTCTATCGACGGCACCGGTCCTACAAGTTGTATCAGAGCCGAGCCGCTCTTCACCGGACTAACCGCCGACGGAGCAACGACGCCAGCAGTTGAGGGGGAGCCCAGGGGTGAATCAGGTACATTTTATTTTAATGTCAAATTTTAAATTCCATATTATTTGTTTCACGTGCAGGGAGAGAGGGCACTACAAAAATCAGTGCCCTACTCGTAAGAATCGTTCGTCACCGGCGGCAAAGGAGATACCAGCGCCAGGAGTCCGGAAAAACAAGGATCACGTGCAATGCTTCAAGTGTGAAAAATTCGGACACTACAAAAACAAATGTCCGGCAAAGGTACGAAAAATGTATGTTCCAAAAACTTTACAAATTCCTGCAATGTCGTTTAATAACTTAGATAATTTTCCTGAGAAGTTAGAATTATTGCATAGTCAATTAGATATTTTGAATAATAAGTTACATAATGTGAATATGGCTAAAATGTCAGAAATAAATTATTTAATCATTAATACCAATTCAATAATTGCTAAAATTAATTCTGATATTAAATCTAAAATAAACTCTGATAATTCTACAGATAATGATGCAATTAATTCTGGAACTAAATCTGAAATCAATCCCGAACTCGAAATTGAAAATCCTAAGGATAAATCCGAATTCAAATTCGAATATCCTAAGGATAAATCCGAAATTAATCCTGAAAATCTCAAGATTAATTCAGAAATTAATTCTGAAATTCTTAAAGATAATCTAGAGATAAATATTAAAAATATTAAAAATATATTTGAGGATAATTCTAAGGATAATTTTGAATATAAAATTCTCCTAGATAATAACTTAATCATAGATAATATTGAATATTATTATAAAACTTTAACTAGTGGCCCAATTTACTCCACCTACTGTGAGGATATTGAAAAACTTAATCTTGAGGAGGAAATAGAATTTTCTAAGATAAAGGCCATAATCAATAAAAATTACAAAAATTCAAATAAATCAAAATTATTAGAAAAACTTGAAAAGAAAGACAAAAATGAAGAAGAAATTTTTGAAATAATAAAAATGATGAACTTAAACCCACAATTATTAATTAATCATTATAATTCAAATTAAATCCAAATTAATTCGACTTAAATCTCAAATTAATTCGAATTAAATCTCAAATTAATTCAAATTAAATTCAAATTAATTCGAATTAACTCTCAAATTAATCCAAATTAATTCAAATTAAATTCAAATTAATTCGAATTAAATCTCAAATTAATTCGAATTAAATCTCAAATTAATTCAAATTAAATCCAAATTAATTCAAATTAAATTCAAATTAAATCCAAATTAATTCAAATTAAATTCATTATAATTCAAATTAAATCCAAATTAATTGAAATTAAATTCATTATAATTCAAATTAAATCCAAATTAATTCAAATTAAATTCAAATTAAATTCAAATTAATTCGAATTTAATCTCAAAATAATTCAAATTAAATTCAAATTAATTCGAATTAAATTTCAAATTAATTCAAATTAAATTCAAATTAAATTCAAATTAATTCAAATTAAATCTCAAATTAATTCAAATTAATTCAAATTAAATTCAAATTAATTCAAATTAAATCTTAAATAATTCAATTAAGTTCAAATAAATTTGAATTAATTCAAATAATTCAATTAAATTCGAATTAATTCATATAATTCAATTAAATTCAATTAAATTCAAATTAATTCAAATAATTCAATTAAATTCAAATTAAACCTAAATTAATTCAATTTAATTCAATTCAAAATTAAATTAAAATTATAACTTCAATTAAAATTAACTTAATATTAATCATACTTAATTAATTTCTAATTAATTCAACCTCAATTAATTCGTAATTAACCTGAATCCAACTAAAATCTTAAATAACTTAAACTCAAACCTGTTGAAAACATAAGTATTATTTTTAAATGCTATCAATTTAATATATATATATATATATATATATTCATTCATCTGATTTTGATCAATTTGAAATAATGTTTACTTGAGTTGGAGAATGTCCAGGACACTTAGGAAAATGTCCTTGTAGTCAACAAGGTTTCCCAGGATAGTGTCAGACTGGAAAATAAACCAAGTCAAGTAAAATATTGAGTCTTCAAAAGTTCACACATTTTTCAAATTACACTAGCATATATTTTCAAAAGTATTATCATGTTTTTTTTAAATTCTGTTAATATTTACTTGAGTTTGAAAATTTTCCAGGACACTTAGGAAATTATCCTTGTAGTTAACAAGGTTTCCTAGGATTGTGTCAGACTGGAAAAGAATCCTAGTCAAGTAAGATATAATGTTTCAAAAATTACTTATATTTTTCAAAGTCTCATCTTTGCCAAAAATATTTAGTATTTGCAAAATATGCATAATATTCATATTTTCCAAAATAGCATTCTTTCAAAATAAAGTACCTAGTTTTCAAAAACTCAATACATTTTTTCAAAGGTACTTATATTTTTCAAAAATTACTTATCATCTTTCAAAATGTTTGTACCTTCAAAAAATTCTTTTTCAAAATATTATCTAAAGTTTTCTGAGCTCATAATACTTAAGTATTAGTTTTATGCTATGTCTTCAAAATTTTATACTAAGTATTTTTAATACTCTCATTGTTGGCGCAAGTATTTCTATTTTTTTTGATGTATGAAAAAGGGGGAGAGGTGTGCTTAAGTTAGAAAAATTTTCTCCCATAGATCAAAAATATAGTTTCAAAACTTATATCAATTTTTTCCTTTCATTTTTTTTCAAGGATAGTGATTTAGCCCCGTTAAACCAATCTAACTTAAGTTATTGTCAAACATCAAAAAGGGGGAGATTGTTGGTGCTAGCTGCATCAATGATGTTCCTCTTGAAGTGTTTTAATGTTTGACAATATACTTAAGTCAGTGATACACTAAATAGACAAAGGGGAGTAAGAGAGAAGTAACCTTAGCTGAAGAAAAGTCCTAGTTGATCTAGGCATCGAAACCCTAAGTCCCAGCGAAGGGATGCTGGGCACCTAGCAAAGGGTTGCTAGGTATCGAAACCTCAAGACCTAGCGAAGGGCTGCTAGGCACCTAGCGAAGGGCTGCTAGGTATCGTAACCTTAAGACCTAGCGAAGGGCTGATAGGCACCTAGCGAAGGGCTGCTAGGCACCTAGCGAAGGGCTGCTAGGAGTCGTAACCGTAAGACCTAGCGAAGGGCTGCTAGGCACCTAGCGAAGGGCTGCTAGGAGTCGTAACCCTAAGACCTAGCGAAGGGCTGCTAGGCACCTAGTGAAGGACTACTAGGCATAGAAGACCTAGCGAAGGATTGCTAGGCACCAGGCGAAGGACCGCTTGGTAACAAAGACCTAGCGAAGGGCTGCTAGGCACCTGGCGAAGGACTGCTAGGAAATGAAGACTTGGTCCGAGGGACTAAGCAACTTAGCTGAGTGATGACTAAGGACAGGAGTAGAGACGGGTCAGGGTTTGGGTGTCTTGAGATCCGGAGTAATTGGAAGCTAAGTAAAAGTCCACCCGAAGGGCTGGGTGGCAACCATCTCCTGAAAGGAGTAGGTGAAGGGCAAGTTCTCGGGGATAGGAACTCGTGCCGGTTCGACCTAGGGTTTCGTGTAAATCCGATGTCCGAACCAAGTCCTTAAGGCTAACATTATATGTATCTATGCTTTGTGTTTGTGTATCTTGCAGGTATCAAGAACCGGAGGCAAAGCAGGATAAAAATCTACTTTGGCAGGCCTTAAGGGGGGCGCCCCCATGCAACCAGGGCGCCCCCAGCAAGGGGGGCGCCCCCAGGAAGTACTAAACAGGCATGTACGGTGATGCAGCCAAGACAGGTGTCAACCGGGGCGCCCGGAGCGTCCGGGGCGCCCGGAGCGTCCGGGGCGCCCTGATTAGTAGTTGTTTTGCTGTTTCGAAGCCAGAACACAGGATAAGCCTCCACGGGGGCGCCCGGAGAATCCGGGGCGCCCTGGTCAACCATCTTATCACCAGCGACGAGGTAGGCGCAAGGATAAGAGTTGACCGAGTCTTCCGGGGCGCCCCCAGGAGGCCTATATAAGGGGCCTCGACCCCTCAGCTTCAGATACAACATTCCAAAGCGATTTTGATCATTCCGACCGACGACAACGCGCTAGAAACAAGGCCCTATGACCGGGAGGCTCCAGGAGGAGGTGCGCGGCACTTCGGAGGTCCAGATCGGCCGAGTTTCAGATTGGTGTTTCGATTTGATTTCATTTAATTACGCACTTAATTTTTCTACATTATTGCTTGTAAATCTTACACTGTAAATCAGGTTTTTCCGCCTCCGAAAAGTCCGGGAAGGAGACCAATAGTGGACGGGCGTTCCCGTGCATAGGCCTTGGATGTACTGACCCTGGGGGGTCGGGAACCAAGTAAAAATCCCGCGTGTCCTTTGCTGTTTTTTTATTCGTTCTATTTATTTTTCCGCTGCGCTAACACTCTAAGTGTAGAATGAAAGTTACGAAGTTTTCGCGAAGTTTTCACGATCGATATTCACCCCCCCCCTCTATCGACGGCACCGGTCCTACAGTTAATAGTCTATTTTCCCCCCTCTTTTTCTAGAAAGTAAAAGTGAAATTTTGTTTCTGAAAAGCTTTTGAGAAAATATTTTTTTAATTAAACTCTTTTCAGAAAATTTTGTTTGAGAAAAACTTTATGTTAGAAGCTTTAAAAAAAATATTTTTACCTAAAGTTTTTTTCTCAAGAGTTTTTTTGACTCAGAAGTTTTCTTCAAAACTAAACTTAGAATCATATTTTTTTAATACTTAGAAAAACCTCAAAATAGAAAATTGCATGTTTTCAAAAGCTTCAGGGGAAATTTTCAATTAAAAGGAGCTTTATGTAATATTTCAAATTTTTGCTAAGCTTTTCAAAAATATTGAAAATATTCTAAGCGAAAGGGGGAGAGTACTAATCAAGGGGGAGAGTAGAAAAGTGTTTTTCTTTCCTTCCTCTTGAATACCAAAAAGTTAGGGAGTTAAACGGAAAAATTTGAAACATAAGGGCCTGGTTGGGATTAGAGAAACTAGGAGGGTTATATTGCAAAAAAAAAGTCAAAAAAACATATATACCCTAACTTTTCTCCTGAAAACCTACTCTCTTTTCCTCTTCGCCTCGACGCCGAGCGGTTTCACCCCGACGCCGCAACCCCTTCCTATTTCTTCTCCTCTCCTTCATCTTCTTCTTCATCTCCAACGCCAACTTATTTCCCCGCATCGTCACACGCGAGGAACCACAGCGCTGCATCCCTAAGGCGCGATCTCCTTCTTCCTCGCATGGAACCCTAGCCGACACCGAGTCCTTCCTCTCGCGAACAAGACATGAGGCCTTCAAGTCGGTAAGTGCTAGTGGATTCCTCTGAACTTGTGGGAGGTTGCTGACTTCTTCAGATCTGAGCAGAGGTGGGAAGAGGAAGAAGAGTGCGTGTGTGGCTTATCTCCGATAAGAGTTGGTTGCGTTTAGTGCTTGGTTTGGATGAATTCATGTTGGGTTGAGTTTGATTTCTCTATTGATATCATTTTTGATTATGCTGCGAATTGAGATTGGTGAGGCTCGAACCGAAGCGTTGTCGCAGCATTCCTCTGATCTTCGACAAAGAAGTTCTTCTTTGAGTTTCAAGGGCTGATCATGGTGGATTAGGGTTTCCATTACACTGAGATTAAGGTTGTATTAGCTCAAACCTATTCTTGTGATTGTCGATCACATAAGCATGCTAATAGTTCACTGTTGATTGAATAGATTTGGGCAAAGGTTGTTATTAAGTTGGCATTTAGATGTGTAAACCACTTAATGTTTGGTGTTTCCATGAATGAGGTCCCAAATTATAAGGATTTATTTGAATGCAAGTTGTAATTAGGATATATCCTAATTAGGTTTCGTAGTTTATTTGGTAAATTTATTTAATTTTATTAGTAGCTAAATTTAGTCCTTGATACAGGACCTTGACTTTGGACTCGCACGGTTGATCGTGAAGAGGTTATTTCAGGTACATTCTACATAAAAGGCGGATACTTCTTCTATGTATTCTAGTAGTTCTTTTATCTTTAATGCATGACTTATTATGTCTGAATAGGTCTGCTTGACCTTGTTCTTTGCTGATGATTATTTTACATCGTTCATTGATACTTTTCTTAGTTTGACCTTCGAGTTTAAATCGAAAATTTATATACGTACAGTCTCTCGTTGATTTTCTATTCTGTAAAGTACCGTTCGTACGCGAGTACTTAGTTGTTAATTAAACACCACTAGGATGGCTGGCATTAGAGACATCCTACCTAGTAGTTTAGTTGCATATTCGTTGATTTCTGGTTTGTTGTTTTGTTGTTGCATCGTTATTTTTCGGTTGATTGTGCGTATTAGTATCATGCACCATACCTGCACCGTTGTATACTGACGACTGTTGGGCTTTCATATAGTTAAGCTGTCGTCAGTCATCTAGTTGTTTTGCACTCAACCACTTGTTGTGGTAGTTGTTAGACTGGGAGCAACCGTCCTATTATGCCACACTCGACCACTCATGTACAGTGGATGTTGGAGTTGTAGGTAAACAGTTGATACCCTCACCGTTGTTTCCGAGGGATATCAGAGTTGTTGATAGCTCTCCTATATATCGGGGTTTGGAGTAGTTGGCTCCCCAACATTCTGTCCACTCAACCATATATATCTATGGTATTCGTTGGAGTGCGTACAGTTGTCACAACCCTACCCACTTGGCCACACAGATGTGATGTGTTGGCGACTTGATTGACGTCAGGGGTGACACATGTCATTGCATCATATGCATCTATTGCATTTATGCATTTTCTTGTGATTGTTGCATTTTTATGAGCTATGGTTGCTGCATTTGGTTGACATGCATGTTTGTTTGATACTATGTTAAGTCGTAGGTATTTTACATTATTTTATACATGTTTTGAGTTTCTCTATTTTCCTAGAAACTGTACAGTGTTGTATTCTATTGTTTTATATACCCTTTGATGTCATGCTATTGTCTATTCGTATACTCGCTGAGTCTGCCCAAACTCACCACCTCTGCTTCTTATTTTTGTTTCAGGTAGCAGGTAGTTGCATTACTAGGAGCCAGGAGAGGATTCAGTTGTCAGTCCCACGTTGTCGAGTTTGTTTCCATATTTGGGTTATTATCGTAGTACTTTATTTATGCATTTTCGTTGTTTTTTGCATTTTTATTTCCTAGACTGGATATATTTTATTAGTCCGATATTGTCATAATAGAGATATATTCATTTTTAGACTCATGTTGGAGTTCGTCGGTATTTCGGATTTCCGTTAGCTCTATTTTTGCTAAAAAACAATAACAGTTTTCTAGCGTTTAAGTTTAGTTTATTTTTATCATTGATATTGATATAAACTGCGTGGTTGTGCCGTTATTTTCTGTTATGATGGCTGAGTCATCTTTTATGTTGTGAGATTATGTATTATTAGTCCCAACTTATCCGTCGTACAGAGGAGATGATGCTCGATATTCGAGTAAGCATGTGTCTCTAGGGGCATGACAATTTTTGGTATCAGAGCCAGGTTTTGAGATGTTTTAGTGTCTATGGATTTACGAAGTTGTTTTACGAGGTTAATCTGTAATTTATGAATTTGTTTATATTTGCGGAGTTATTTTCTCGGTATGGTTGTGTTTTGGGACTTGGCAGCGAGGAGATCTCTCCTGACAACAAGAAGTATGTTGGTTTTAAATTTTGATAAATTATATCTAAATAATGTGTTTTGGTGTTGTTAACAGGTATGCCTCATCGTATTGAGTTGTCTCCACCCCGTGCTCGTGGTCCTGGACGACGATCACGGGGCAGGCCAGAGGAGGTCGAGGGAGACACGGGTCAGGAGGTTGAGAGGCCCACCAAAGTGGAGTCGATTGGTCGGGGATCAGCTCACCAGGACCCTTTGGGTGAGCTGAGACCTCCACCACCGAGTGTATCTCCTTCTTATCCGACAGCAGTTCCAGTCGTACCATCAGAGGCAGGTCCATCAATACCACCAATGGCAGTTCTTGGAGTGCCATCAGTGGTACCCCTGCCCAAGCGGGTTGGCTTCTGGACAGAGCCCGGATTCCGTTGTTGGCAGCTTTTGTGAAGGGTTGTTTCACACTGTTCCATGGGGAACCATATCCGTATGCTGCTCGTGCCTGGTTGGAGACATTGGAGGGCACTTTCAGCTATATGACCCTCACAGACATAGAGAAGGTGGAGTTGGCGACTTATCACCTTCGAGATCAGACCGTCACTTGGTGGAATATGCAGAATTCTTCTTCTTCCTTGAAACCCTACCCACCGAACTCAACACCTCTCCCTTGCTTGCCGCCGGCCACCTTCAAGCCAAGGTGGCACCGCCAACTCCTCCTCCACTTGTTGCCGTGTGCTTCTAGGGAAGAAGAGAAGAGAAGGATGAAGAGAAGAGGAAGAAAGGATGAGTTTCTTCCTTCCCCAAACCTTACACCACCCCCCTTGCTTCACCTATTGCCGTCGGCCACAATAACCTGAGAGAGAGAGAGAGAGTGAGAGAGAGAGAGAGAAGAGAGAAAAGAGAGGCCCTAGGGTTGTGTTGTATGCCTTGGTTTCATGACACATGAGGTATTTATAGGATACAATAGGGAACATGAGGAGGAATTGGGTCTTGGCCACCTAATGGATCAAAACCCAATCCATTAATGATGATCCAATCCACTAAAGGATCACCATTGAACTACCTCACTAACCCCCATAAATGAATATGGGCTCCACATATTATGTGTACAAAATCTCTCCATGTTTAAGATCTCGAATGTACATTAATTAATTAAATTACTGACAATTTAATTAATTAATATCTAACTACATGAGTAGTACCACTCAACCTTATCATCATATAGGACCAAGTCCACCTGCAGGATTTCCACGATGAATTTTATGAGATCCTCAAGGGGACATCATCAACCTGACTCACCAGGACACGATTTCCTTCTATAATCAACGACACATCATGTAAATAATATTATTTCCCAATTTACCGCGCCTATTGATTTAACCAATAAATCTCGCCCACTGCTAAATCAAAGAAATAGATATTAAATACATGTGCCCATTATTATATCGGGATTAAAAGCATGCACACCATAATATCTGAGGTCTGATTCAATTATGTAGTCAATATAAATTGAATCACCTCTATATCAGTCCTGCTCAATACACATGAAGTGTACTAATGTAATTCTATGGTCAAGATAAACCAATACCAAATTTCACTACAACCATGCCAATGGTTTATCCAAAACCATCTAGGTTGTGAGTCTCTACTTATACTCTACAAGGGACTGATAATATGATCTTCTGTGTGACACCACACACCATGTTATCTATAATGTAAAGTATTAGACAATAGCATGTATATATCAAATATAAAATGCAAACAATGATCATGTGATTCTCATTCCAAAATATAGATGTTCATACAAAAGCTAGGCTTTTAGTATACATCCTAACAGTGATAAGCGCCCAAGAGCCGAGAGGCGCACGAGAACAGACTATATAAAAGGGTTCACCCCTTTGCTTTCAACAACATCTCAGAACATCTCACAACAACTTTCTTGCAACTCAAGCACTCCAACGCTCTCCAAATTTCTTCTGTGCTCGAGTTTCCCACGTCGTCAACGATCAAGATCTACGACACGCTGCATGAGATGCTCCGCAACCTTTTATGTCGTCTGTATATTTTAATTTCGCTATTTAATTCTGTACTTAAATTATACATTTGTAAATCTTATTCGAGTTATAGAATTGTCCAACGAAAATGGTCAAGGACTGTGGGTCTTGGAGGAGGAGCCGTAAAAGACTCTGAACCAAGTAAAAAGAAACTGTGTTAGTATTGTTTATTTTTCGGCTGCGTTTTATATTTTCTGAAAAAAAATTCTAGTAATCGCTATTCACCCCCCCCCTTCCTCTATCGATTACTATGATCCCACAGAGCTCCTACTGCGTGAACAAGTACTTGAGGCTTTTATGATCCGTGAATATCTCAAAAGTAATCCCGTACAAATAGTGCCTCCAGATCTTTAGAGCGAAAATGATAGCGGTCAACTCTAGATCATGTACAGGGTAGTTCTTCTCATACTTCTTCAGTTGTTGAGAAGCATAAGACATTATCCATCCGTGCTGCATCAGAACCACACCCAATCCCTGATAGGATGCATTAGTATAAAGCACGAATCCATCCTCTCCTGATGGTAGTATGAGAACGAGTGCCGACACTAGTTTCTTCTTTAACTCCAGAAAAATGGTCTTGCAGGCCTCCGACCATGTGAACTTCATGTCTTTCTAGGTGAGGTGTGTCAATGGCATAGCGATACTAGAAAAATCCTCTATGAATCGTCTGTAATAACCAGCCAATCCTAAGAAGCTACGAACCTCCTGAAATAACTTTGGCTACGCCCAACTGGTGACAACATCAATCTTCTGGGGGTCTATGGAGATACCTCTGTTGGAAACCACATGTCCCAGAAACCGACCGAGGTAGTCAAAATGCGCACTTGCTGAACTTCGTAAATAGATGCTCCCGTCTGAAACTCTCCAATACAATGCAAAGATGTTGCGTGTGTTCCTGTCCAATAGGAAGTTGGCAAGATGTGAAGTCCAAGTGGATCAAGGTTGATCAGACACTTTGCAATTAGAAAGAGTCCTGATGGGTCAAGGTTGATCAGATATTAGGCAATGAGGAAGTCCTATAAGTTGATGTGTGTAAATTATGCATATTTCTAAGCATTATTTGGCATATATTTTCTTATATTTCATGAGCATGATTTACATTCATACATCATATTTCTATCTTATTTTATTGTGTCTACTCTTTTTGTTTGAAGATCTTTTTTTTCTTGTTTTGATTGACAAGACATTTTCAAAGCAAAAATGAGGTATCTTGGCATTAGAGTGAGAAGTGAAAGCAAGGAACACACACTGGTTGTGTCCCATGACACGAGTGAACCCCTATGGGCAAAATTGATCGAAAAATGGAGGAGAAATGAAGATTCTAGCATTCAACATAGTTGACCATGCCTCCCAGGCATGATTGTGCCTTGTCCATAGATGCAACTTCTCCAACCACAATGAACACAACGCAGCCATGCCTTTTTGGCATGACCATACCTCTTCTTGAAGAACTTTTCAAGACCCATATGGCCTAGTCGTGCTAAAAAGGCATTGTCGTGCCTCAGCTCCGATTGTTGGTTGCAACCAACACGATGTGGCCATGCCAAAAAGGCACAACAGTCTTGCATCCTAGGCAAGGGTTTTGTGGGGTCTTTTTCCATCCATATTTACCGATTAAGAGGGCTATAAAAGGCCCAAGAAAGCCCCAAATCAAGGGAGGAGGGTGTTGGATCAAGAAACACGATAGAGGGGGGGCGTGAATATCGTGAAAAACTTTCGGATTAAGAAAAGAGAAAGTATGCAGCGGAATTTAAACAAAACACACACATGGAACTCAAGTAGTTTTACTTGGTTCGGAGTCGCGGTCGGCTCCTACTCCAAGGCCCGCGGTCTTTGACCGTTTACTGTGAGCAATTCTATAGTAGCGCAAAAGTTTACAGAAATTGTTACAATATTAGTGCAGTAAGTAAACAAGTATACTCTTCGTTACCGATGCTCGGTGTGGATCGTTCTTTGAAGCAGAGGGTCATCATCGGCGCTAGAATGTCGAGAACGGAGTTTGCCAGAGCAGAGCGCTTGAACGAAGAGCTTGGAAGCGTTGGAAAAAGTGTTGTTGAAGCCTTAGGGGTAAGCCCCTTTTATAGTGCTCCTTGGGCGCCTGGGACGTCGGGGGCGCCTGACACGTGCCTTCGGATCCGAAAACCTTTATCCGAAGCTTGGTCAGCACTTATCCCCTACGAATCGGCTCTGGAGCTGACGGGGGTGCCCGGGATGTTGGGGGCGCCCTGCTCACTGCAGTTTCGAAGCAACTCTTGCTTCCTTGTTTTCCTTCGACCTTGGGGCGCCTTGGACCTCCCGGGCGCCCAGCCCAACTGCCTGCCCCTCTCCTTTGAGGCGTTCTAAGCTGCAGAAACACATTCCCTCGGTCCCTGCATTCAAGGTTAGTTCCAAAAACAACAAAGCACGAACATTAGTGATTTTTTACAGCTGTATCTGCCTTGGTTCTGACTTCGGGTCTCCCAAATGGAACCCTAGGTCGAACCGACGCCAACTATTCCCTCAACGGGGAACGCGCCCTCACCTACACCTCTCAGGAGAGTTTATCTTTTGCCAACCGGCTCCTCCGGTTGGACTTTTGCCCAGTAGTCCTTCACCAGGTGCCTAGCGGCCCTTCGCCAGGTCTTCGGTACCAAGCAGTCCTTCGCCAGGTGCCTAGCAGCACTTCGCTAGGTCTTAGATTCCTAGCAGCCCTTCGCCAGGTGCCTAGCAGCCCTTCGCCAGGTCTTCGATACCCAGCAGCCCTTTGCCAGGTGCCTAGCAGCCCTTCGCTAGGTCTTTGATGCCTAGCAGTCCTTCGCCAGGTGCCTAGCAGCCCTTCACCAGGGCTTCTTTCTGCACACTCAGTATACACATTAGATCATAAATAATACTTAACTTTGAATCCTTTGCCAATATCAAAACAAGGTTCGATATGTTGCTTCCTGCACCAACAGAGGGTTCTCCCTTTTCTAGGAGAAAAGCAATTGCCATTATCCATTTCACTAATCTATCCACTGTCAGAGCTCGAAAACCCTTCTCATAACAACGAATTCGGATATGCATTCTCTTGTCTCTATTTTGTGTATTGAGTTATAGATTCTTATTTTCCTTATTTCTTAGTTGTCTTTCCTTCTCTATGGTGTAGTACTTCGAATTCTAGGAGTATGGTGTAGTTCTTCAGATTCTAAGAATAGGGAGTAGTTATAAAGTGATTGTTGATGCATGAACTATATATTTGTTCTTTTCCCTAATCTATGATATGTTTACTTCTTGTTCCTGCTTGATTGTATGTGTGTGTTGAACAAAATAGGATATGGATGATTAGTCACCAAGTAGAGGAGATGATCTATATTGTATGACCGTGGGGCCTCATGTGAGAAAGGATATCCCTTTAAGCGAACTTTCTAGAGTAATCACCTTGAAAGGGGGTTGATTCATCATAAGAGATAGTTATGTTAGAGCTTAACGTGTTGCTGCAATTTAATGTTAGGAAGTACAATGAATAATCTAGATCGTATGACTGTTTGGCCTCATGTGACAAGGGATATCCTTTTAAACAAACTTTTAGCATTACTACTTTACTTACTAGTGTTGAATTTATGGTAGGCACTTTAGTAACATACTAACAAGTTCACATCGAATATTTAGTTAGAAAATCTACATGAAAGTAAACATAGAGGTAGGCTGGTGGATAATACTTAGGGATTTCAACTAATATCGTAGCGAAACTGAAATTCTTAAATTATTCCTCCAATTTGATTTCTCTTATTGATCACTTACCCTCTCTATATTCCCTCTCTCTCTCTTAATTATCTCTCTTGAGCTCACACACACTTTTGATTGTCTATAACTACCCTTTGTGAACTCACTTAATAATTAATCAACCGTCACTGTGTATCAATATTTTTATTACTTGATGACAAATCATGCACTTGTGATTCACGACATATAAGTCGAGGTTGACTAGATGCTAAGCAATGAGGAACTCCTTACAGGTCAATATTGATCAAATACTAGTCAACGAAAATTTTGATAGGTCAAAGTTGACCTGATGCTAGAAAACATAAAGTTCCAACATGTCAAGGGTGATCAGATATTGGGCAAAGGAGGTTATAGTAAGTTGAGGTCAACACGATACTAGGTAAGATGATAATTCAATTTTTGTAATATTGAAATAGAAGTATCAGTTGATTGATAGGGTGTATTAGTAGATTGATGGACCCTTAAACTCCAAAATTAAAGTTTGAGAGGGTTCAGCATTATGAATAGTGCATCAGACGATTGTGAATAGTGTTAATCTACTATGAACAATAATTTAGTATAATAATTGTATTGTAGTAACAATGAACAATAAGCGTAAATAATAATTTGCTACAATGATTTTGCTATAGTAATAGTTGAAGGATGGGTTTAATCAGTTGACTGATGACATTATAATAGCGAACAGTAGATTTATGACTTAATTAGTTAATTGAGTGTAATGGGCAATCGACAGATGCTGAGGTGGATAAATTCGTTGAGTTGGTAAATCAAAGCAATGTTTGAATCTATAGTAGAGCAATCAACTGATAAGTAAGATCAGTTGACTGATAGATGGAAATTAGCCCAACAACAATCCTATAAAAGAGGATTTCGAGAAAAATCAAAGCAACTAGTTCTTGAGGGGTTTGCAGACAAAGTGTTGTTGCATTTCCTATCATCAACAGACAATTCCAATGAACAAGAAAGAATCCAAAGCAAAATTTTCATTGTAAAATTATTTTTGATTTCATTTATAGTTGTATCCTTATTTCATGTTGTATTAAAGTGAAAAGGTTGTAAGAGGTTTCTCTGCCTCCAGAATATATCGGAGAAAGAGAAGGTTAGTGGTGGTAGTCGCTAGGACTAGGCCTTAGACGTAATCGCCTTGGGAGACAGTGAATCAAGTAAAACCAAGCATGTTAGCGTTGTGTTTTGTTTTGTTAACTTTGCTTCAAGTTTTCCGTTGTGTAATCTATTGACACAGTCGAAGTTTTTCACTCTCTTTTAGCTCGCACAAGTCCTAGCAGAACAATTGTTTGACAATTTTAGAACTATTTTGTGTTTGTAGGATGGTTATTATGGATGACTTAGACTAATATTTATATATCTTTCATATTTGTTCTTGAAAATATGATTTATGATTTCTTAATGACATGCTTATTGGGATGCATAATTGCATGTACCTAACCATTCACATGTTATTAATTGTTTGATGCTTAATGGCATGCATAATTGCATGCATGTACTTAACCATTTACATGTTAGTAATTGTTTGGTGCTGCTTAATGACATGTTTAATGGGATGTATAATTGCTTATATTTAACCATTCACATGTTAGCAAAATTGGATATGTGAATGAACAAGAGGAGAAATGTAGAGTGTAAAGGAAGTATATTCCCCCTTTTATCGGAAAGTAAAAAATCACCATAATGGTGACTCAATCAATTAGGATAAAATTTTGAATTGTAAGGAAGCTTAGGTTGATGGGGAGATTTAGATACGATCATCTAGTCTGCAACTAGTTTGCTTATTTGTTTTATTGTGCAACTTAAATAAATTGTCAAACATGATAAAGTGAAGTTTGTTGCAAAAATGGTACTCCCAAGTGGTCAAATTGAACCAAATTATATTGATGTAATTGACAAATTGTTTAATTTAGGTTTGCCTTATATTACTAGTATATACGTTCAGTACGTAAAACTTGAAATAATGCATATGGAGCTAGACCCAACCACGGGTCGCATCTGAATCAGACTTGGCTCGGACTTGCAACTAGGTTGACAGCTGACAGGTCAATCAGGTTAACAAGTCGGTTACCTATTGACCCTATTATCAGGCCTGAACCACAATTGGCCCAGCCCCTTGCCTAATAACCGAAACTTGAAATTTTGAAAAAAAAAATATATTTGCCGAGACTTGAACTCAAGTTTTTGGGGCAATATCCAAGTATCCTAACTAATGATTAACCAGGTAATAATCGAACTTGAAGTGACTGACCCGGTCTGATAGAATTTTATGACCGACAGCGAAGGTAAATTGGAGAAGTGCACATGGAGGCCCATCCTGATAACCAACATTCTTAGATACGCTACCCATTAAGAAGAAAAATTCTCAATAATATATAATATATCACAGCTGAGTCTCGAACTCTGAATTCTTGATCTATCACTGAAGGACCTAGCTATGATACCCTAACCTTGGGGGCAAGTATCCTAACCAATTATACTATAATAGATTGTTATTTATATATATAGTAGTTAATTATTTAATAACTAATCAATAGTTTTCTTTTGATATAAAAAAAGGAAGCGTAAGATAATAAATAATTTCCTTCAACTCTGTAACAGTTCCTTTATACTAATATAATTTAAAAGTTAGAGGAAAGGCGTAAAAGTAATTTTTGTCCATTAGATTAATGGTTCTGACCATTGGGGAGAGTGGAAGGATTTCTATTTTTTTAACCGTTCAGATTATTTGATATTTTTTTATCAATTACTATGATTTAATATTTATTATTCTCTAAATTTTATAAATAAGGAGTTCATTTCATCATTTCCACAGTATTTTCTTTATTCTCATCTTTCAATTCTGAAATCTTTATCACTTTCAACTTTAATTCTCTAATTACAATGGATGGAGCATCTCAATTTTGGAGGAACAAGGAAATCCAAATGAGAATCACAATATTTAGTTTATAGAAGATAAACCCAAGCAAATTTCGACACTTGAGATACAAAGAAGTACTAATGATGATATTTGTACAAAAATATCTCGTTGGGTGTTTGATCTCTCTCATGCAAAAGGTCGTTGCGTTAGGACAAAATGTCAATACCAGGGTTGGCTCGAGGAATAGGCCATTAAAGCCTATGTTAGCGCCCCTAATTTATTAGGTCCTATTAATTTTGGAAAAATATTAAATATCATTATTTTATAAATCTACAATTAATTTCACTATCCATTTTTAGATTATTAACTTCAATTACCACTTCCTTATTAATTTGCTTCTTTATTAATTATATTCCTTTCCTCGGTTGCATTCCATTTAATTTCATTCTCTTAGCAATTAAATATATTTAATTGCATTCCCTCCCTAGTAGATCAGTAGTTCTGTACAGATTTCCTTCCGCTTCATCTTTTTTCTGATCTCCTCCCTTGAACCCTCTAGTGATATTCTCAAAGAAAGACAAGACGTTCTTCTTCTTCGTCGGTAATATTTTTTCCTTACTCTTTTCTTTATTCTCTATAAGAAATTAGAACATGAATTAGAATTTTTTTTTTAATCTATACAAATTCAAAGTAGAATACTAGTCTTTTTAAATATCAAATTATTATAAATTTTCATATTTATTTATTTTTATTATATTTATGCAGGTAATAATCAAACTTTGAAATATCATCAAATTGAAATTACATAGTATAAATCCAGTTTTTTCTTTAATTTTAAGTAATTTTATTTTGATAAAATTGTAGAGACTTATATTTTCTTTTTTATTATTATTTGAGTATAAATATGTCATTAAAAAAAATATGATTTTGAATATACAAAAGTATTTAAAAAGAAAAATAGAAGAATTTAATCAATCTCAAAATGATACACTTGATAGATTTATTACAAATATTCAAGTTCAAAACTTAGAAAATAATATAATTAAAAATTTAAATAAAAAATCAATTAAATTTTTACTAAAAGATTAAATAATTTAGCATTTTTATCAATCGAAAAAAATTTATTATTAAAACTTAAATATAAAATTTTAATTAATATTTTTCATCTCAAAAAGTTAAAAAATTAAATTGTATATAAAAATCTATTTTTAAAAATTAATATTTTATTTTAAAAAAAATTAAATCCGCCATTGTTGATCCTAAATCTAAATGAAAAAAGATGAGGGAATTTTTTGTAAAAAAATATTAAAGACCTAATTGTTTCCCCACATAAGGCCTCAAGTTACCTTGAGACGAATCTAATCAATACCCCTCCAGAGTGTGTGGGGCTGGGCCGCCTTGTAAAGGTCACTATTCCAGAAGGATTCGACGACGATGGCTAGTCACTGAGATTCTACCCACGTGAAGGTCGCTGTGGCAGGAAGGAACTCCGTGCCCTGCGAGATCAACACGAGCGTTAGGGGACACGCCGGAAGCGGTCCGGCGGAGTCCACTTCGACGCTCAAGTTAGTGTATCATTGGAGAGTAAAGGCAGCCAGAAAGGAAAAATACGTGTAAAGTTGAGAGAGTGTAACCCCCTTACTAGAGGGGCTCAATTACCTTTTGTACCAGAGGCCGCAGGGGCGATATTCTGTGTCCCCGTACTTCTCGTTGTTGGATCGAGAGAAACGATAGAGGGGGGGTGAATATTGTTAAACGTTCGGATTGGAAAAGAGAATGCGTAGCGGAAGATTAAAAATAAAAACACGCAAACAATAAGTTTTTTACTTGGTTCGGAGCCTAGGTCGACTCCTACTCCAAGGCCCACGGTCACTGACCGTTTACTGCGAGCAATACTATAATCGTGCAAAATCAGTTACAGAAATAGTATTACAGTTAAAGTGCAGTACTGAAATTAAACTCTTCTTTTTACCGACGTCCGGTGTAGATTACTTTTTCCAGAGCAGTAGGACGTCGTCGGCGCTTGTATCTCGAGTCGGGAGGTTGTTGGAGCAGAGCGCGGAAGCAAAAGAGCGTGAATGCATTCGAGAACTTGGATTGTTGAAAGCCTTGGCGTTGGGTGCTATTTATAGCACCTCGGGGCGCCCTGGACGTCGGGGGCGCCCCCCCCCCCACGTGTCACGCGATCCCCTTTCTCTCGGTCAACCTCTATCCCACTCGAATAGGGGTGAGGTTTGACACTGGGGGCGCCCGTGACGCTGGGGGCACCCTGTTTGACTCCTTTAGCGTGGGCTTCTCGGCTGGATAAGGGTAATCGGCTTCGCTGACGTAGGCGTGGGGCGCCCTGGGCACAGGGGGCGCCCTGGGCGTCCGGGGCGCCCTGGGTACTGAGGGCGCCCCGGCCAGTAAGCAGCCGAAGCACTTGTTGCTTCGCTTGTTTTGTGTTGGCCTTGGGGGCGCCCGGGACACTGAGGGTGCCCTGCTCAGCTACTTGCCTCTCTCCTTTGGGCATTCTGAGCTGCAGACACACGTTCCTTCGGTCCTGCATCCAGGGTTAGTCCAAAACAATATGAAGCAATAGAGTATTATGTTTATACAGCCTTAGCTGTCTTGGTTCTGACTTTGGGTCTCCAAAATGGAGCCCTAGGTCGAACTGACGCCTACTGTTCCCTCTCGACGGGGAACGAGTCCTCACCTACTCCTCTCGGGAGAATGTACCTGATGCCAACCGGCTCCTCCGGTTGGACTTTTGCCTAGCGGTCCTTCGCCAGGTCTTGGATACCAAACTGTCCTTCACCCGGTGCCTAGCTGTCCTTCGCCAGGTCTTCAGTTCCAGGCAGTCCTTCGCCTGGTGCCCAGCAGTCCTTCGCCAGGTCTTTAGTTCCAGGCAGTCCTTCGCCTGGTGCCCAGCAATCCTTCGCCAGGTCTTTGGTTTCAAGCAGTCCTTCGCCAGGTGCCTAGCAGTCCTTCGCTAGGGCTTTGTATCCTGGCAGTCCTTCGCCAGGTGCCTAGCAATCCTTCGCTAAGGCTTTGTCTCTGCACACTTGAGTAACTTTATTAGATCACAAATAACACTTAACATTGAACCCTTTGCCAATATCAAAACAAGGTTCGACATGGTGCTTCCTGCACCAACACTCGCTACGTTCCCCTTATCTTCGGTTACAGGATCTCCCCTCTAACAGTCGTAACCCACATCGAATCTAGTAAGGATGAGGGCGATAATGACCATGGATTGCGGGCCCTGATCCTCCCGTTACTATTGGTGATCCTTATCCAGGGGTCCGCAAATATGGGGGTAGTGATTTGAGGTTGAGGGTAACTTGGGCTTCGGTCCCCCGAGGTGACCTTGGGGATTCCAGGCACTGGGGGGGCCCATAGGTGACCCACCTCCCCGAGGTGATCCTGGGTCCCGACCTCCCGAGGTGATCCCCGGGGATTTGTTCCTCCCAGGCATAGCTATCCCGAGGGGGGTCCTGCAGCTCTGGAAGAAGGGTCGTTCTGACCAGTCAGGTTAGTGTCGTGTAGCTTCTTCATCCCACGTGTCCATCCCGGACTACTTAACCCCATCACAAGTTCCTCCCTTCAAGTCTAATCGAAGGAAGCGTGACTGACTGATCGGACTAGTGTGGTGATGAAGAAGCTGAGCCTAGTTAGTTCTTCTATCCTTTACTGCTTGTCTAGAGGCCCGTGGGACCCTGAGATATAACCAGTGTGTCCCCAGTCTCCGGGTGATGTTTTGAATATGTCCCATATTCCTGCGACCTTTGTGGCAACCATAATGATGCGGTGGCTCAGCGTATGTAATAGGGCCACGTATCTCTTCCCTCGTTGTGCGACGATATCTTCCGGATATGCCCTGTGGGATATACGAAGTGACGGTCGTAAAGGCTAGCGGTTCCCCGAGGTAGCCCGTTAATGCCCTCGACGTGTTGCTCCCTTATTGCTCAGTGGGGTGCGGTGCATCCCTATAAAAGCGGGTGCAACGACACCCTGCAGCTTTCTTACCCTATCTGCCGTCGAGAGTTCTCCTTCTTTGGCTATTCACCTTGCCACTGCATTTCTTTGACGAGAGTAAGTCTCCCTCCATCCTCTTTCCTTCTACTCTATCTCCATGGGTCCGATGGAGAAGAAAAAGAAAACTTCGGGCGACCACGAGTGTTCCCTGAAAGAGTTAGGTTTCACGTCGAATGGTACGAGACCATCTCCTCCAAAGTTAGGATGGAATCCCTTCAGGCTGCTCGTTGGAGATACGGTATTACGGTAGACTGGGAGTTGAGGGTCCCCGCCTCAGGTCAATCGCCGGTAACAACCTGTGAGGATTTTTATACCTTCTTTCTTGGATAACTAGAGCTAGAGCTTCGCTTCCCTATCCCCCTTTTTATATAAATGTTGCCCAGTACTTCGGTATCTGATAAGCACTATTTTGTTGATCGTTTTAGGTTCAAAAATCCAAGTTTGACCCATGTTTTACTTGCGTAATTGTGAATTTACCCTAGGTTCTAGGACTTACTTCAATTTGGACTTAATTGTAAATATTGATAAATTTGAATTATTTTACCACTAAATTGTTGATCTACTTTTGTTGGCTTGAAAGGTTCATGGATCTAGGTCATGCGGGGTCAAATTTGAGTTGGAAGTGGATCCGGATCGAGTAATCAAGAATCAGACTAATCTGGGTCGTCCGATGCAAAAACGGTTAGATCTAGGCCATCTGAGAACTTCTGATCAATCCGAGCTAGGGTTAAGACTAATCAAGCAGTCGGATTAAGATCTGAAGGTTTCATCCAAATCAGAGATCATCTAGCCGTTGGATCAAATTCAGAAGAATCTAGACCGTCCATTCAAGGATCAAGGTAACCTGAACCATCCATTGCAAATCTGGAAGATCCGAGCCACTGGGAGGTAGATCCTGACCCTTGATCAAGATCTGGAAAGTTTGATCTAAATCGGACAAGGATCAACCGTTGGATGAGTGCTGGCTAATCTGAGTCGTCCACTTTCAAACCATATAAACCGAATTCCTCTTCTCAGATCAGTGTCACGTCTTCGCCAAGTTCTTCGCGTTTCTTCAGTTGTTCTTCGTTTCGTTCGCAATTTTCTTCATCCGAAGGCGTGGCCAACTCGATTTCGACCTTGGAACGAGATCTGGATCATTGGGAAGAAGTGACAGTGGAGATTCTAGCTCAGATTTGCATCGAGACAGAGATTGATTGAGGGTTTCGTCAACTCTGTGATCCGATCAATTGGATCACGATTTCGTGCCGTTTTCTTCAATCGGAGCAATCTGGAGGGTCCTCTGGTATGCTCTGATCATCACCAAATCATCGTCATACCTCGACATCGCGAGATCGAAGAGATCGATTGGTTTTTCTCAGCTGGGTGCAGTGTGTGAGCAGAGTTGAAATTGAAGTCGTTTCCCATTGATCTGCGGAGCTGAAGGGGTTCTTGGCTTGCTTTTGTGTGACGGCAAGGAGATTTTGAGCCAAGGGATGGATCGAGGCTTAGTTTCTTAATGCATTTCTTTTGCTTTAGCTGTAATTTCAGTTCTGCAAACCAATTCTGTGTCTGTCTTCGTATCAACTGCTATAGTTTCCTTTCCTAAATAGTTCTGCTTCAATTAGGTTTTAATTCTGCAAGTAAATTAGCTAGGGATCTTGTTCAGTGAACAATTGTCTGAAATTTCAGTTCAATTTCCTGATTTTTGTTCAGCTGCTGCGTATCAGCCTTTTCCTTCTGCGTATCAGTCTTTTAGTTCCTGCATTTTATATCCGTAAGTCTAGTTTATTTCTGAATCATTTCTGGTACTAGTTGGTACAATTGATCTCAGTTAGCTTGTGAGTCCTTGAATTCAGTTGTTTACTGATTTTAGTCTTCAGTTTTGCACACTATCTGTTTCTGAATTTAGTTTTCTCCTGTGTATCAGTTTTTATCTTGATGTCCTGATTTTTGTATCAAGTGAGCTTAGTTGTTATCTTTTGAATTCACTTTGAAGATTGTTTCATTTGCATAGCAATCGATTTAGAGTTCTGAATTTGTTTTCCCAAGCCTGCGAATCAGCTTGCGTATCAGTTCTATTTCAGCATGGTTTCAGCTCATTATTTCTGAAATTTGTGTCAAGAAACATCAGCTCTTTTGAATCTTTCATGAAGTTAGGTGTGTTCACTCGCTTTCAGTTGCTTGTTTGACTCTGAATTTAATTTGTTGCTGTATTTCTGCATACAGATCCTACAATTCTGAACTCATCTTTTGCATTCGGTCAGCTTTTGAATGGGTCAGTTTCTTTACTGTGTATTAATGTCATAGCTTCAGAATTATGTATCAAACTAAACCTTAACAAACTGATTTACTTCAGCTTGCATTTCAGTCGGTTTGTTCTGAAGTTTTGCAGTGTATCAGTTCTGAATTTTGTATCAGCCTTCATTTCTGCATTCAATGTTTTCTCTGAATTCTGCAGTTTGTTTGCAATTCAGTTTGCTTTGGGTTTGAGTTCTGAAGATAAACACATTTTGTAGTGTACTTTTGAGCTTGAAAATAGTTTTTTTTGCATTCAGTGCATTTTCGAATTGCAAGTTTCTTTTCGGCAATCTCAGTTGGCAATTGCTAGCACCTTGTATCAAGAGAAGTCTTGGCACTGATTTTGTATCAGTTTGGTTATAGATCGATTTGCATTTGGTTTGTTTTGAGTGGTAATTCCTAAAGCTAATAGCTGCATTTATATCAATCGAAATTTGGTTTGATTTCATAACAGATTTGTTTTCCAAATTAGGCTAAGTTGCATTTAAGCTCCAAATTGTTTAAGTTCATTGGTTGAATTACTTGGATTAAGTTTCATAGTTAAGTTTCTTTACTTTTATTGCGATTTTATTTCTAATTGAACCCAAACCCAATTATTCCTTGAAATCCAAAATCATTTGACGACACATAAACTCGAGCTCAAATAAAACAACCTCAACTAGCCCTAGGAAAAATATGACCTGTGGCCCCTTTACTACATTTTTATTCCTTGTTAGCAAAAAGGGTTTTCAGCTTTACAAATATCTAAATTTGAGACCCACATTCATGACAGCTATATTTGGGTCCATCAGTATCCCGCTTCAACAACTGGCTCCGAACGCCTTTGCCCAAATGGGTGTAGCCCTTGTCCTCTTCAAGCTTTTTGGCATTCCTCTGATCCCCCGATTCTTCCATTTCTTTTTTGTCCCAGTTGGGTCCCGAGGGGCTTTTGGATTTATCGCCCGCTCTGGCCACAGGTTTTTGGGGGGCCTTCCTTCCTCTCACAAGGGATGGAAGGAAAGATTCTTTTATATCCGGCTTCCCGAGCGTCCCTTCAGTCCCATCCACTGGACGGAGCATTTGCCTCCTATTCCAGACCTCGATGACTTCCAACAAAAGGCGGGATATCAGAGAGCTAAGGGTATCCTAGCTGGGATGGAATTCCATGGGCTCTAATTGGTGCAATGCGAGGAGCTCCTTTACAGGGTTGAGCTTAGTCCAAAAACCACAACCCTCAGCCCCAACCTTCGTAAGTTGTTGTGTATCTGGTATAGTTCCCGGTTAATGTTGACTGATGTCTTTTTGTTATTGTTGAGCAGGCAGCATTATGTTCTCCTGAGTGATGAATCAACTCCTGAAGTGGGATCAGGCTAACAAGCAGGCTCTGGTCCCAGGCTCAGCGTCTTCTGCTCCCGCAGGCGTCTCTCCCGAGGGTGACGAGGGAGTGGATGAGCTATCTGCAGACCAAGCAGTATTAGAGGCCCCCCTAGATGTTGGAGCCTCGGAGTTGCCAACGGTCCTCGAAGGGGGGTCAGTTGCTTTGAATGTCGAGACCCCCGAGGGAAAAACGGCGCCCGCTTCCTCTCAGAGACCCGCGCGCCTGAGAAGAAACGTCGGGAGCATCTACCCTGAAGGGATCGCCCATCTGAAGAGGTTGAAAAAAGGCCTGCCCCTAGAGTCCTTGTGTTCGACTGCCCTCGAGGTTGCGGCTTCAAGGTCCCCGGGAGTTCATGAAGGATCTTCCCCTTCTGCCGTTGAGGTTCCTACTCCCGTATTCGATGCCCCAGCTCTCCCGATCGACCCTCCTGCTGCTCCTCGCAGCAAGGAGGTGCTCGAGGATCCGCCCCGCTCTCACCGGAAGGCCCCAAAGGTGAAGAAGAAGGCGGCGAACAAATCTCAGTCCATCCAAATAAGGGGACTTACTTCTGAGGGTCCGCCTGGGGCTTCAAGTTCAAAAGAAGATGCTCCTGACCCAAAGACGTTCCCGGTCAATCGGGACCTTCTACTAAGGGAATTTTTACTTCCCCTATTCTACCGTGGAGGGAAGCTGGATGAGCCCATTACTTGGGCATGTTACATCAATCTCTACTGGCGGTAAGTATTTTGGCGCGTTTTTTATTTATTTCAAAGCCTTTTACTAACGGTCTATGTCTGCCCTATAGGTTGCTTCTAACTGTGCGGCCACCAGCCGCTTGCTTTGTTCTGGAGGGGTTACTAAAGACCTCCTCCAGCGGGTGGCGGGTGGCGGATGCCGAGGCAGAGACTGGTCAGGCCCGCGAGGCTGGCCTCATGCAGTTGGAGGTCAGCCGGGCTCTTCGAGAGAAAATAGAGCATTATCTTAGTGCTTTAATAGCGACCGAGAATACCCTACATGGGTATAGACTCCGGGAAGGCCTTGGATCCGAGTGGAACCAGGTCCTTACGGAGGAACTGCAGAAGTTATCCCAGGAGAGGGAGCGACTCCAAGCCCAGACGGGGGAGTTGAATGATCAAATCAACCTCCTGGAATCATCGAAGAAGTCTTTGGAGGACCGGGATGTGGAACGGGAGCGCCTGATGGCTCTGCGAGATCACGACCTAGAGCTGTCGTGCTCTTATGCCGCCGACCTCCAGGTGCAAGCTACCCAGACCAAAACCCAGGCCGTCGTTGCTATCCAAAAACTCCAGGATATGGAAGAGGCTCAGGATGGCCTGCTCCGAGAGGTGGCGACCCTGAAGGCTACCAAGGAGGAGGCCGAGGCCAAGATACAGCAGCAGCAGAGTATTCACGTGACTCAGCTATCCTGGGCCGAGGCAGAGTCCAAGACCAAGTACCTGGAATAGGAAGAGTATGCCGAGGTGGTAGCCGTGCAAGCATTGAAGCGCCTCAAACAGGGCTTCTATGACGCTATCAACCAGTTGGAGAAGGATCAACTATTGAAGCCAGACGCGGACTTGCGCGCGATAACCATCCAGCGGGTCTGGGACAATCTTCCCCCAGAAGAGAGAGCCTTACAGGATCCTTCTCGACCCAGGCATAAACTGCCTGACCATTCTTTGACCCCTGTGTTTTTCTTCTTTTTAAGTTCTCTCTTGTAAGACAAGTATGTAATTGCTTCACCATTAAATGTCGGCATCGCTGGACTTCGTATATTTTGATAGATTTCTTGCCCCCCTTAGAATGTTCAGTTTCTGGTCAAGTCTACGCAGCCCCTAGGCCAGGCTTAACCACTAAGAGGTTATAGGGTTCGGGTAGCCTACACATCGAGGGACTGTAGGGCTTCAGCAGCTCTTGACCGGGTGTGTACAGCTCCGAGGCCAAACCTACACACCAAGATGCTGTAGGGTTTTTATCAGCTCTTGGCCGGGCGTGTACAGCTTCGAGGCCAAGCCTACACACCGAAAGGTTGTTGGGTTTTTAGCAGCTCTTGGCCGGGCGTGTAGAGCTCCGAGGCCAAGCCTACACACTAAGAGACTATAGGGTTTTTAGCAGCTCTTGGTCGGGCGTATACAGTTCCGAGGCCAAACCTACACACCGAGAGACTGTAGGGTTTTTATCATCTCTTGGTCGGGCGTGTACATCTCTGAGGCCAAGCCTACACACCGAGAGGTTGTAGGGTTTTTATCAGCTCTTGGCCGGGCGTGTACAGCTCCGAGGCCAAGCCTACACACCGAAAGGCTGTAGGGTTTTTATCAGCTCTTGGTTGGGCGTGTACAGCTCCAAGGCCAAGCCTACACACCGAGAGGTTGTAGGGTTTTTAGCAACTCTTGGTCGGGCGTGTATAACTCCGAGGCCAAGCCTACACACCGAGAGGCTGTAGGGTTTTTATCAGCTCTTGGTCGGGTGTGTATAGCTCTGAGGCCAAGCCTACACACCGAGAGGCTATAGGGTTTTTAGCATCTCTTGGTCGGGCGTTAGCAGCTCCGAGGCTAAGCCTACACACCGAGAGGCTGTAGGGTTTTTATCAGTTCTTGGCCGGGCATGTACAACTCTGAGGCCAAGCCTACACATCGAGAGGCTGTAGGGTTTTTTAGCAGCTCTTGGCTGGGCGTGTACAACTCCGAGGCCAAGCCTACACACCAAGAGGCTGTAGGGTTTTTAGCAGCTCTTGGTCGGGCGTGTACAGCTCCGAGGCCAAGCCTACACACCGAGAGGCTGTAGGGTTTTATTAGCTCTTGGCCGGACGTGTACATCTCTGAGGCCAAGCCTACACACCGAGAGGTTGTATGGTTTTTATCAGCTCTTGGCCAGGCGTGTACAGCTCCGAGGTCAAGCCTACACACCGAGAGGCTGTAAGATTTTTATCTGCTCTTGGTTGGGCGTGTATAACTCCGAGGCAAAGCCTACACACCGAGAAGCTGTAGGGTTTTTAGCAGCTCTTGGTCGGGCGTGTATAGCCCCGAGGCCAAGCCTACACACCGAGAGGATGTAGGGTTTTTATCAGCTCTTGGTCGCGCGTGTACAGCTCCGAGGCCAAGCCTACACACCGAGAGGCTGTAGGGTTTTTAGCAACTCTTAGCCGGGCATGTACAACTCCAAGGCCAAGCTTACACACCAAGAGGCTGTATGGTTTTTATCAGCTCTTAGCCGGGCGTGTACAGCTCCGAGGCCAAGCCTACACACTGAGAGGTTGTAGGATTTTTAGCAGCTCATGGCCGAGCGTGTATAGCTTCGAGGCTAAGCCTACACACCGAGAGGCTGTAGGGTTTTTAGCATAGGTGGGGATTCAGCATTCGTTCGCATAATATTTCACTTGCACTTTTTTACTTATTATACTGCGATGTGGTAGAAAAATAAAGAAGACAACGTGCAAGTACAAAATATCGTACCTCACTGAGTACAGTAAGGGCGGAGATGGTTGGCATGTCAAGGCCTTTCCAACTTCTTGCCTTTATTGTCTTCCAGTAATAGCTGTTGGAGCAATCCGCCCTAAGATGGTCCGGTGTGACCATGGGTTTTGATGTTTGGGCAAAGGGTTTAAGTTAGGATTACCCTTGTATTCTTATATGTGTATGTTGAGTGTGCAGGTTGTACAGGTTACGCATATAGACTGGACTGGACGACCTCAGTACGGTGAAGGATGGCATGGAGTCAAGCTGGAGGCTTGCGTGCGCATCTGAGGGACCTTGGTGAGCAGGGACGATGAGCAGATGGGCACCGACTTCGAGGCATGCGTGAAGGATGGCATGGAGGCAAGCTGGAGGCTTGCGTGCATCCGAGGGACGGGAGCCGAAGATGAAGAGGGCGCGAAGGCAACAGTCGAGGCTGCGGAGGAGGAGTCAGTCGAGTCGTGAGGGTACGAGTGCAGTGTGATTGTACTCGGGAAATCCTAGGGTTTGAGTGCGGAGAGGAATGTACTCAGGAAGGGTAACCTTAGGTGGGTGAGTAGACCAGTCGACTGGCCTGGGGGCAGTCGACTGATGGAACTCACAGAAAGGTCTCAGCCTGGGACCAGTCGACTGCCCTGGGGGCAGTCGACTGATAGGTGGCTGGTGAGTTGGCTAAAATTCGAACGTTGGGGTGCAACGGTCGAATTTTGCTGGCACCAGTCGACTGCCCTGGTAGCGAGAAATCAGCCCCGAGTCCTATTTAAAGAGGACTTCGTGGTGGCTGAGTTTCTTGATGAAACCTGCTTGGATAAAGCCGGTTAGTAGTCTATTGTGTTCACAAAGCGTCCGAGGTGTTGTGGCGAGGTTTCTCCACCCACAAGGAGTGACACGTGATAGCCGGAGGTTATCCGGGGAGTAATCCACCGACGGATTGTTGGATTAGTCACCCGGCCAGGGTGGATACCAACTAAATACGGTTTGTTAGCATTGTATTTATTGTTTTATTTGTATTTCCGCTGCGCTAACAATCTTGTAGCAAGAAGGGGTTCGAAAATCGCTATTCACCCCCCCCTCTAGCGTCCAGATCGATCCTAACAATTGGTATCAGAGCGAAAGACCACTCTTGATCGGACTAACCGCCGAGGGAGCATACGCTAGAGGAAATGGAAGGTGAAGGTCCACTTGGGGACGAGATCTACACACCACCGGCCTACGACAATGATGATTTAACATATTGGAAGGCGAGGATCGAGACGTGGTTCGGAATGGATTGGGCATGCCGAATTGCGCTTGAAGAGCCCTTCGAAGTTCCAAAGGACAAGCACGGGAAGAAGCTTCGTCCTAGATATTGGGACAAAGAGCAACAAGAACAATTCCGGGCCAATGAGAAGGTAACAAATATTTTGGTTGATATATTACCTAACGACATCTTGAGTTGTGTAGGGTCATATCAAAGTGCATGTGAATTATGGAGTAAGGTGAAAGAGTATCATGAGACTCCTACAAAAATTCAAGAGCCTAAGGAGAAAAGCCCCGTGATTCAAGAAGAGGAAGAAGAAAGTGAAGAATCATCAACCTCCTCAAGAGAAGAAGAGGAAGAGGTCTCCACCTCAAGGATTGAGGGGGAGGAGAGATCTACTTCCATGCCGGATCAAGAGGAGGCATCCACATCATCAAAAGTTTAAGAAGTCTCAACCTCCACCAAAGCAAGGAACAAAGATCACATTATATGCTTTGGTTGCAATGAAAAGGGGCACTACAAGGATAAGTGCCCAAAAGGTAAAAAGGAGGTACTCTCTAAACCCGGGTCCATTCGATTAAAATCTAACATAAATTGTAGGAATGGAGGAGCCCAAGAGAGAAAAATGAAGATTAGATGCTTCACATGTGGTGAGCTAGGACACTACCACACCAAGTGCCCAAAGAAAGGTGAAATAAAGAAAATGGAGCATCTAAGGAGATGGGAAAAAGAAGAAAGAAAGAAGAGAAGAAGCCCACATCAAGGAGGGACTACAAGGGGAAGGGAGGTAATTCCTAACCCTAGATTAAATTGTCATTCATATTTAAGTTCCTCCATGAATGCTAAGAATCATGTCAATTACCCATCCATGAATATTAGAAATAATGCAAATCATTCATCCATGCATGCTAGATTTCATGAAAATTGTCTTTTTGTGCATAACCATGGTTTTAAATATCATGATAGGAATAAGGATAACAAGACAGATACATATCCTAAGAAAAATATGCATCATGGTAAATCTACGACCTGTGTATCCAAGGCTAAAGGCATTAACCCCAAGGGAGGGAAACAAATGCCTAAGAAAATAGGTAGGTCTAAAAATATCCAAAGTGGACATATGGATTCTAAGGTTATAAAATTAGAAAGGGAAAATCAAGCCTTGAGGGCAAGGCTTGATACTTTGGAAAAGACCCTAGAAAGGTTTACGGTTGGATCAAAGGGGCTAGACATGGTGTTGGGTGGTTTAAACCGCACCAATGATAGATCGGGATTGGGATATCGGTCTAAGAACTCCCATGCCAAGGGAAAGAAATATGCTAGGGTAGCATATGATCATGGCAAGAAGGGGGACTCTAAAAATGGCAAGGGGATGCCATTTAAAAGGAAAAAGGATGACTTAACCAAAGATGAGGTGTCTAAGGTTAAGTGTGTCAAGTTTGTAGGCCAAGAGTCACCGGTGGAACACCGATGTGGCCTAGTGATGGTTGAGTCACCTAGGGAGGTGGCTAGGGCTAAGAGCTCAAGGGGGATCTCTAGGAGCCTTTGGGATATATGGTGAATGGACCTTGGGATGGGGTGCTCCTAGAGGTCTAGATGGACCATGGAGTGTGCCAAAAGAATTGGAGACGGACTTGAGTCTCAATTCTTGGGTTTTGGCACGGTGTTTCTGAGTTTCATGCATGAAAATATGACATTGGGGTCATATTACATGAAAATTAGTTTTTGGTGTGTAATTACCATGTAAATCAATGCTAGGGATGCATTGTGGGGTAGCATGGGCAAAGACATCAAGAGGAAACCAAAACTAGGACTTTAGGTCAAGGGTTAATTGAAGTTTTTGGCTAGTTTTGAGTTTTGTGTCAAACATGAGAATGGTGATAGATACATTTTGAAATGTATTTTTCCCAAGTAGATATGAGTACCACAAACTTCTCCACAAAATTTGAGAATTTTTGGAGATTTGTGGAATTTTTGGCGTATTTCTGAATTTCTTCAGAAATGCTGAAATTTCAGACTTTCAGAGTATCAGTCGACTGGTCAAGGCTTATTTTTGTATCAGCAACTAGTTTGGGGTCCAAATGATGCATAACAAGTGTATGGGGGGCTAGTACACATTGTTTATGGTCATTGGAGATTAAAAGAACCAATAATTGGGATATTGTTGGGTTCTTTTTGATGTTAGACAAAGGGGGAGAAATATTGTGTTTAAGTGGGAAACCAATACCTTTGCTAGAAAGAAACCCTAGGTTTAGGGGGAGCTAAGTTTGAGGGGGAGCATGGCTGCACCCTTCTTGGCGTAAGGGGAACCTTGGAGAGGTTCTTAAAAAGCCTTTGTAAGTCCAATGTAGGGGGAGCTTGGGAGAAGCTTTAAAAACCCCATTTTGGTGAAAATTCCTAACTTGTAGGGTTAGGTGGGAAAATCCTAGCTTGGAGGGCTAGGTGTGTAAAAAGTCCTAACTTGGAGGATTAGGTGTAGGATGCCTTGGATAAGATCCATACATGCATTGCATATGCATTCATTTTAGCATGGTTTTTGTTATTGACTACTATCTTGTTTTCCCTAACTTAAATATATTGCCAAACATCAAAAAGGGGGAGATTGTTGGAGTAATCCGCCCTAAGATGGTCCGGTGTGACCATGGGTTTTGATGTTTGGGCAAAGGGTTTAAGTTAGGATTAGCCTTGTATTCTTATATGCGTATGTTGAGTGTGCAGGTTGTATAGGTTACGCATATAGACTGGACTGGACGGCCTCAGTATGGTGAAGGATGGCATGGAGGCAAGCTGGAGGCTTGCGTGCGCATCTGAGGGACCTTGGTGAGCAGGGACGATGAGCTGATGGGCGCGGACTTCGAGGCATGCGTGAAGGATGGCATGGAGGCAAGCTGGAGGCTTGCGTGCATCCGAGGGACGGGAGCCGAAGATGAAGAGGGCGCGAAGGCAACAGTCGAGGCTGCGGAGGAGGAGTCAGTCGAGTCGTGAGGGTACGAGTGCAGTGTGATTGTACTCGGGAAATCCTAGGGTTTGAGTGCGGAGAGGAATGTACTCAGGAAGGGTAACCTTATGTGGGTGAGTAGACCAGTCGACTGGCCTGGGGGCAGTCGACTGATGGAACTCACAAAAATGTCTCAGCCTGGGACCAGTCGACTGCCCTGGGGGCAGTCGACTGGTAGGTGGCTGGTGAGTTGGCTAAAATTCGAACGTTGGGGTGCAACGGTCGAATTTGGCTGGCACCAGTCGACTGCCCTGGGGGCAGTCGACTGGTAGCGAGAAATCAGCCCCGAGTCCTATTTAAAGAGGACTTCGTGGTGGCTGAGTTTCTTGACGAAACCTGCTTGGATAAAGCCGGTTAGTAGTCTATTGTGTTCACAAAGCGTCCGAGATATTGTGGCGAGGTTTCTCCACCCACAAGGTGTTAGTGATATGAGAGAAGTGTCCTAAGGCAATCGCCTTATGATTGTAAACATTTATTTTAATAAATGATAATTCACTATTTGAGTATACATGATAGTGTATTTGATTGGGATCTTAAACTCATCTACTGAATGTCCGCAATACAATTCACAGCATAAGAGAATTTGTGATGGGATCACAACTAGTGATTATCTCTACGTGTGCAATTGTGAAGTATTGAAAATATCCCTAGTCGATGAATTGATAAAAACGGACACTATCAATTCTGTTGAGACTAGCATGGGTTATTCTCTAATCAGCTGATTCTCACTGGCTGGTGACATTGGGATGTCCGGAGATAAACATGGATGCTAGTTAAGGGAACTAGTTCATTGGAGTGACTAGCTGTAAAACTTCATATGGTAATCTATATAGATATGTCAATGAAGTTATTACTGCAGCTTAAGTGCGATGTTCCTTTGACTTGCGGTGTTCAAGTCATCTTGGTCATGGAGACTTATACTTTAACATCTTAAGCAAGCATCTCCAAAGAGGTGTGGACCCAGGATGATTGGGTATAAGCCGAAGTGCCCGAAGATGTTTGAACAGCTTACAAAGGATTCACCACTCCTTGCGAGGAGATGTATACCCAGGCCTATCGTCGGATTGTTACTCAAAGCCTTTGGCCAGAGCATGTCATGTCTAGAGTATGAGTCTCTTAAATACATGAGAGTAATTAGAAATCCAAAGGACGAGAAAGACACTACTTGGGCTAGGTGTGACGTAGTCAGCCTAGTGGGGACTGACACACACAGACCATGTCCTGAACCAAGAGGGTATAAGATGGTGAAGGGAATGGGGCACGATTCATTAGAGCTGCTGAAGGGTTTCAGAATTACTTCTGAGGTCAACCGTTGATCTTTCGATTAATTGGAGGTCATGATGTACTACTAAGTGCCACTCATGATCGTTCTATAATTGGTTGATTATAGACGGCCAACATAAATCGAAAGCCTATTTAGTCACACGCACTACGAGTAATCCGAGGGATTTAAAACGAGTTGAAAATTGGATTTTCCAATCAAGAGAAATAAGTCGAATCTGAATTAATCAGAGGCGCAATGGAAGCGTAAAATGGCTAAGTCTTTTGAAGGCTTATCGGGCGAATTAAATGAGTTTAATTCGCGAGGGATTGGGCTTGAAGTGGCCGGCCAAAGAGGGTGCCCACCCTCTTTGGTTTGGCCGGCCACAATAAAAGAGAGAGCCAATTTATGTGGTTTATTTTATAAAATAAATCAAGTGCGATTTGTTTTATAAATTATGGATAAATAAATTTGTATAAAAAAATTTATATAAATAAATTTATAGAAATTTATTCTTTTTATGGAAATTAAAATGATCCATGGAATGGTTTATTTTAATTTTATAAAATCAATTATGAATTGATTTTTCCATAATAAAGAGAATTTATAAATTTCTTGTAAAATTTATTTCATAAGAAAAGGAGAGATATAATAAAACTTGTTTTATTATAAAGTTAGTTATAATAAAACTTGGCTTAAACGGAATAATTCATAAGAAAATTTATAGGATAAATTTCTTATGAAAAATTCCGTTAAAGGGGAGACTTGGCAAGGGAGAGACTACTATATAAAGGAACCAAGGCTAGGCTTGAATTCCTCAATAGAGTAATCAAGAGATTAACTCTCTCCCTCTCTCTCTCTAACTCTCTCTCTCTCTCTCTCTAGGGCCAGCGCCCTTTCTCTCTCTAGGGCCGGCCCTTTCTCATCCCCTAGGGCCGGCGCAAGCACCTAGGGTGCCCGTGAGTTTCCTCCACCAAGTTCGTGTCGAAGAAGAAGAAGAAGCGGATCGCGACTCCTTCCTTCCTTTCCCGGAATTTTGATTCCGTTCACTTGGTGGTTAGTTTCCATCCTTCTCTCTTGATTTTCTAGTTGTGTCTTCGGAGAATCTAGTAGTTCTCGTCGGTTGGATCTCGTCCCTTACTTCGAGTTACGAGAGGTACAAAGTAAATTAGTTTACTTTTTCGCAAAATTTTAATTTATGATCATGTCCACACATCATAAGGTCGCATGCTAGATACGTGGTTAAAAATAATTTGAGAAATTATTTATGCTAATTCTTCCACTGCACGTAAATATTTTAAAATTTATGAACCCGTATCCTTGTCAACATGCACCCAGTCCCAACACAAGGAGTGACACGTGATAGCCGGAGGTTATCCGGGGAGTGATCCACCAACGGATTGTTGGATTAGTCACCCGGCCGGGGTGGATACCAACTAAATACGGTTTGTTAGCATTGTATTTATTGTTTTATTTGTATTTCCGCTGCGCTAACAATCTTGTAGCAAGAAGGGGTTCGAAAATCGCTATTCACCCCCCCTTTAGCGTCCAGATCGATCCTAACAATAGCTACCCCCGGTGAGCTTTTTGATGATGACATAGGGGTCATCGCATTGTGGCTACAGCTTTCCGGGGTCCCCCACCGGCTTTGTTCTCTTCCAGACTCTGTCATCGACCTCGAAGCTGCGGGCGATCACTCGACGGTTGTAGGCTTGCTGCATCCTCCTCCGATATGCCTCCAAACTCGCTGTAGCTTTATCCCGTACCTCCGAGATGAGGTCTAGATCAATCAGATGTTCTTGGTCGTTGTCTTCCTTGCGATAATATTGTCGTCGTGTAGATTCTTCCCCCACCTCCACTAGGATGACAGCTTCAACTCCATAGACCAGTAGGAAAGGGCTCTCGACCGTCCCTTCTTGCGGGGTAGTCCGGTAGGACCACAGGATGCTGGGGAGTTCTTCGACCCAGCTACCTCCAACGTGGTCTAGCTTTATCTTGAGTCCTCGCAAGATCTCCCGATTGACGACCTTGCCTTGTCCATTGCTCTGCCGGTATGCGACTCAGGTGAACGCTTGTTGAATGCCTAACCCTTCGCACCACTCCTTCAGTTTGTGTCCGGAGAATTATCTTCCGTTGTCCGACACCAACTTATAGGGGATGCCATATTGGCAAACAATGTCCCTCCATAGGACTTTCATCACAACCCCCTCCGTGATGTTTACCAGAGGTTCGGCCTCTACCCATTTAGAGAAGTAATCCACAAGGATCAGGAGAAATTTCTTCTGCTGAGGCCAAACGGGAAAGGGGCCCACGATGTCCATTCCTTATTGATCAAAAGGGATGGATACTGTGGAGACTCGCAAGGGCTCCGTCGAGCGGTGAGTCACACGCTGATGTCTCTGACAAGCCTCGCACCCGACCACAAACCTGAGAGTATCGGCCTGCAAGGTAGGCCAAAAGTACCCTGCCAAAAGAATCTTCCGGGACATGGATTTTCCCCCAATGTGACTCCCGCAGATGCTTTCATGTACCTCCCTCATCATGTAGTCGGTCTCCTCTAGCCCGAAGCATTTTAGGAGGGGTCGGGCAAAGACCCTCCTATACAGCTGATCCCCGACCAGTGTGAATCTGACTGCACGGCAGCGGAATAGCCGGTCCCCTTGGACCCCACCTGTGACAGTCCCATCCCGCAGGAACGCTATGTAGGGATCCCTCCAGTCGATCCGGCTGTTGCCCCCCTCTTCTTCTCCAATTTACGCGATTGTTTCTTCCGCTGTGCGAGGCTCGTCTAGCTGCCAGGTGGATATGGAGCTGGCCAATTTGGCCAACTCATCAACCCGCAGGTTGTCCGACCTGGAGATCTTCTACAAGAGAACCTCCGAGAAGGAGGTCTTCTGCTGTTCATAGAGGGCTACATACTTCTGCAGGCGCTCACACCGAACTTCAAAATCTCCCTTTATCTGTTGCGCTATCAATTGTGAGTCCGAATATATTGCAACCCGACCGGCCCCCAAGTGCTTGGCTGCTTGTAGGCCTGCTAGGATCGCCTCGTATTCAGCTTCATTGTTGGTAGCCTTGAAGCGAAGCCTGATGGACAGATGTAGTGTGTCTCCCCGAGGGGAAGTCATCAGCACTCCGATCCCGCTATGCTGACTGTTGGAAGATCCGTCTATATAGACTTTCCACATCCCTTCGGCTTCGACCTCCGGGACTGTCTCTAGCAAAAAGTCAGAGAGGGATTGGGCCTTGATGGCGGCGCGGGGCTGATTCTCGATGTCGTACTCACTTAATTCCGTCGTCCACTTGATTAGTCGGCCCAAGCCTCGGGGTTAGTGAGGACTCGGGCGAACGGGTTGTTGGTGAGGACCACGATGGGATGTGCTAGGAAATATGGCCTTAACCTTCGTGCCATCAAGACCAAGGCATAAGCCAGTTTCTCCATCCTGGTGTAGCGTGTCTCGGCGTCCTTTAGAAGGTGTCCGAAGAAATATAAGGGATATTGCACCCGGCCTTGATCTCGGATGAGCGTCGAGCCTACCACTTGTTCTACGGCTGACAGGTAGACAAACAAGGTCTCCCCCACCACAGGTTTGTGGAGAATGGGGAGGGTGGCGAGATAAGGCTTCGAATCTGCAAAAGCCTTCTCGCACTGGTCGTCCCACTCAAACTTGACGGCTTTCCTCAAAATCTTAAAGAAGGGGAGGGTCTTGTCTGCGGATTTGGAGATGAATCGGGATAGCGTCGTGATCCTTCCATTCAGCCGCTGCACCTCCATGAAGTTGCACGGGGGCGGCATATTTAGAATGGTTTTTACCTTTTCTGCGTTAGCTTCGATTCCCCTCTCCGTCACCATGTACCTCAGGAACCTGCAGCTTTTTACGCCGAACAGGCATTTAGCAGGGTTCAACTTCAGCCGGTTGGCTCTTAGGGTGGCGAACGTTTCTTCGTGGTTGGCTATCATGTCCCCTCCCTTGTCAGTCTTTACTAGGATGTCGTCCATGTACACCTTGATATTTTTCCCGATCTGGTGCCTGAAGACTTTGTCCATCATCCGCTGGTACGTAGCACCGGCATTGCGTAAGCCGAAAGGCATGACGTTGTAGCAATACGTGTCATCGGCTGTCACAAAATTGACTTTCTCCTGAAACTCGAGAGCGAGGGGGACTTGGTGATAGCCTTGATAAGCATCTAACATTGAGATAAACTCACAACGGACTATAGAATCCACCAACCGGTCTATCTGAGGTAGGGGATAGCAGTCCTTTGGGCAAGCTTTGTTCAAGTCACGAAAGTCGATGCAGACTCGCCATTTGCCTCCAGGCTTGGGAACGAGGACCACATTGGCCAACCAGGCCAGAAGTTGGACTTCTCGGATGTATCTGACTTTTAACAACTTCTGAACCTCGTCTCAAATAGCCTTATCTTGGTCAGGGGCAAAGTGTCTCTGTCTCTGTTTTACCGGACGGGCTCCGGGCGTAACATGCAGGTGGTGCATGGCCAACGTCGGTGGGACCCCTTTAATCTCTTCAGCAGCCCAAGCGAAAATGTCTTTGTGTTTTCGCAGACAGTCTATGAGACGACTTCTTAGTTCCGGCGCGAGGTCGAGGGTGATGCGCATACTCCCCCCTGTTGAGGCAATCGACCCAAGTATGATTTGGAGGATCATGGTTTTGATGTGTGTGGTCAATATGATTAAGTTAGGATTTGTTGTTGGACTAATATGTGTATGTGAGTGTACAGGTGTACAGGTACACATAGACTTGGTTGGATATCTTCAGGTGAAGGGTGGCATGGAGGCAAGCTGGAGGCTTGTGTGCGCATCCGAGGGACCATGGGCAGAGACGATGACCCGAGGGATGCGAACTTCGAGGCATGCATGAAGGATGACATAGAGGCAAGCTGGAGGCTTATGTGCGCATCCGAGGGACGGGAGCCGAAGACGAAGAGTGCGTGAAGGCAACAGATCGAGACTGAGGATTGAAGAGTCGACCAGGTCGTGAGGGTCCGAGTGTGAGTGTTTGTACTCAGGAACTAAGCCAGGAGGTGTTGAGTGTGGAGAGAAATGTACTCAGGAAGGAAACCCTAGGCTTAGAAGGGAACCAGTCGACTGCTCCAGGAGCAGTCGACTGGTAATGGCTGGTGATTCAAACGTTGGCTGTAACAGTCGAATCTGAGTGGGACCAATCGACTACCCCAGGGGCAGTCGACTGGTAGCGGCCAGTTAGTACTCGAGCTCTATTTAAAGGAGCTCATTTAAGGCTACTGTTCTTTGGCGAAATCTGCTTGGATAGAGTGGATTAGTAGCCTGTGTTGGTCAAGTAGTGTCCAAAGCTTGTGGAGAGGTTTCTCCACCCACAAGGAGCTACGAGATCTAGGCGGAGATGCTCCGAGGAATCATCCACCGACGGATTAGGGATTGCCCACCTTACGGGCAGCCGTAGAGTAGAAGTTCTATCTCCGAACC
>JAGFNQ010000829.1:505979-735397 GCA_024364735.1 Boesenbergia rotunda | reverse complement strand
CATGATCTACCCGATCAAACTTGGGTCGATTACACCAACATTCAGTTCCGTCAAACTTCACCGTGTCAAATTTCATAGAAAATATCCCGGACATGTTGAAAAATCCACCAAAACCTCGCTCTGATATCAATTATTGTACAAAACGGGAGCACCACCTCTCAACCTTTAACGCGCGGAAGAAGAGGATGAGAGAAAGAGATTGCACGGAGCAAGAGATAAAGACGCACAAAGAGAAAGAGAAACACTGAGAAAGAAGAAGAAGAAGAGAGAGAAGGAGAAAAAGAGTTACTGTGATTCGGCAATGTGCCTACTCAAAAAAAAGTCAAAGCTTTATTAGAATTCTCTCTACACAAGAGAATATACAGTATTCTCTTGATCCTAATAATGATGATGATTGATAGGTTTACAATGATCCCTATTAAACCCTGACCCGGTAAAATCGTAACATAATTTTGTTAGGAAAAATCTTAATAGGTTTTTCTTCCATGACATCCCTTATTTAGATATGAGTCATCCGTCCACAGGTCATCAATTCCTGGAAATCAACCCCTGGCTATTACACCATAAATATCATATATCCACCATCTGCACTACACCCTGGGGCAATCTTATAATATCTGGAGATTTCATGTATGATAAATCATCAGAATATACTTTAATATTTGATAAACATAGATTTACACACTCATGTAAATTGAAGCATACACAATATAAGGTGTTTTGCCTTGGACAATAAATTAACATCCTTAATGAAAACACCATTCAAATACTCATAACATCTTTTTGTAAATAGACATTTTCTGTTGATGTGTCATTAATCTTTGATCATTTTTTATAGGGCCACAATCGAAGGGCGCCCAAAGAATAAGTATTACTTTGTCTCCATCTTTACCTACATTGGCATAGCCAAGGGTGGGCTGGAGCCCAGTACAATCTTTTAGATGAATATTCAATATAGTATAGTTTTTAGGATTTAAAGCCAATATATGAAACTAAACTCAATATAGTCTCGTAAATTTTAGATTATTAGTAATTTTTAAGATTTAGGATTAGTATATTGAGTGTAATTCAACCCTTTAAATGATAGTGACCGTCAATCATCACTACCACTATCAACAATATTCTCTACATAAATGATCAACTTCTTGTGTTCTCAAATAATAATATGATCAGTCATTAGTCAAACCGCCTCTCATATTTTTAACCCAAGGCAATTGGTGCTCCTAACTATGGCATTGTTTGCCTACAGAAAGTGCATTGTTTATCCTCCTGATAGTGCTATCTATCCATAGTGGGATGACATCTCTATGCTAACATCTATAATATAACTACATATCTTGGTTTGATATACAACTTTCATACTATCCGCACCCTAGGCTTCTTAGGCCCTGAAGACCCAAAAAAAAAAAAAAAAAAAAAAAAAAAAAAATCATACACCCTGGTCACCCTTCCACCCTGCTCAAATCACTCCGTCATCATCTGTATAACATCTACCAACGACCCCAATGATGGGCCAGGATTTATAATATGCCCGGACTAAATGAAAAATAACAAACAGAGCCCCGGGCTAATTAACAGAAGAAAACACTAAGAAAAATGAATAATGTGTGGTAGACAGTAAATAAAAAGAAATTCTCTTGATTGGCTCCCGGCGGAAACCCGGGGTACAGTTGCATGTGGCTTCTCCCTTGGACGATCCAGCTGTCGAAGGTATAAGATCTCGGATATAAAATAACCACTTGATTTACGATGAATCCGAGTGCACCAAAACATATATACGAATGGATCAATTGTGAGATGAGATAAACGAACATGAATTGATGAGTAATGATTGGGAGAGTAAATTTGGGAGAGTGAATGGGAGAGTGAATGACGTGTAATTAATGTGTATATGTTCGATCGCCGATCGGACACCACCGATGACCTCTGATTGCCGTCCCGAATCAAACTATGTCCTAAGAAGATGGTGAATCCGGTAGGGTTGTCGGTAATTGAGATCTCGTCGGATTGACGGTGAATGCGACGAGATCATAATTTCGGCGATTCCCGATGAGTTCACCGATCTTCTTAGGACATAGTTTGATTCGGGACGGTGATGAGAGGCCGCCGATGGTGTCTGATCGACGATCAAACGTGTATACAATAACTACCACGTCATTCACTCTCCCATTCATTCTCCCAAATTCATTCTCCTTATTATTTCTCTGAATTGATTCTATGTTGCAACACGATATGAGATATTAGAAGTATTATATTGCAAACAATATCTTCTATTTCTTTTATTTTAAATGGTAAAGTCACAGATTAACAATAATACAGCGTTGGCGAACATTTATCAAGGAAGAAAGATTCCAAATGAAGCCGTCTAGCTTCTTTTTCTCTAGTCAAAGGTTGTTGTGCTACAGCCAAGCCTCGCCTTTACCCTAATGCGGCTCCTCTACTGCAGACTCGAAGGAATAAAAAAAGGTCAACTAACAGCACGAACTAGCATAAGAATCTCATGCCAATTTCTAAATTCCAACGCCCAACTTTGGAGTCTTCTTCTGGCTGGCGGGCTACCTTTCCTTTCTTTCAAAATCAGCTAAATGAATCAAATACTGAAACTGGAAACGCGTACAGTAGCTTAGTAGACTCGAAATCGTTACACTCATATGTATGTGAATGATTAAAAAGTAGAAAAAGCACTAGGTCCATCAGAATTGGAGAATTGCCTTTTGTAGTTTCTCCAACACTCTGCCAGCCTCTACTCCAGTTCTGAACTCAGTGGCCTGAAACAGAGACATGGTTGAGAGGAAGCATGCGACAAAAACATGAAGAAGAAGCAGAGGAATTACCATACACTGAACTATGTGGAAAGCTTTGTCTCCTGTCACTGAGTAGCTTGCATTGGCCACCTCAAAGCCTTCCACTTCCAGCACTCGGATGGCCTCCCAGAAGACCTCCTGATGCTCCCATGGGCTGCTGACTATCACCACTCTCAACCCGGAATTCAGATTCATCCTCAATTCCTGGACCTCAATCTTGGGCAGATATTCACCTGAAGCACTAGCCTCTTCCCTTCCAGTTGCCGCACTCAGATGCCTCTTCCTCTTCCTCATGTTTTCCAGCTTCCCCTGTTTCTCCTTTATGTAGTCTATGGCCTTGTCCAGCTTCTCCGGCAGAGTCAATACGGCCTCCGTCGTCCCCTCCTGCTTTATAAACAACAACAGTAATCTTATGATTCTTATGTAACTTTAGAAATAGTTCAGCTATAAAATTACCCTGGAGGACGGCGTGGAGAGGAGGGAAGCGAGCTGTGAGTACAGAGCTTTCATATAGATTCTCCGGTTCTTCTCGATGGTCTTCCGCTCTGGTCTCGACGAGCTCTCCATGGCGATAGCTACAATTCAGCTATCGATCTTAATTTGGCTTCGATGCACAATGTGCACACTATATACTGCGGGGAAGAAGAAAGCCAGTCGACGAGTGGTTCATGGGAACAGAGTGTGATTGCCCTGGTTTGATTCGCTCGGCAAGGTGATGACTGGGATTGGCTTTGACTGTGCGAGAAGTTGGGAGGCACTCGTGGAGGGAGGCGATTGGGCGATGGCGACTTGATGTTGGCTGTCAGGGCGGAGGAGCGAATCGAAGGGAACCGGCCACACTTGCTTTGGGTCAAGGGTTACTTTCGGGGAGTGGATTCTGAGGACGCGGGCTTTATTTTCCGAAACACTTGCGCCATTCATGGAGTACAGGCAAGTAAACGGAACATGTTTGACAGGGAAAGGAAAGGAAAAGGGAAAGGAAAAGAGAAAGGGAAAGGTAAAGAACGTTGACTAAATAAGTTGATTTTGAATGGAACCAAAACTTTGATTGACCATTATGTAATTGGGCTCGGGGCTACGGTGTAGTAAAAAGATGATTAATTGTTATCGTAAGCATCCACGATTTGATCTCTAATTATTATAGATATTGTAGGATTTTTTTTCTCAAATGAGATGCGAACCCTGGGACGCTAGACTTCTAGACCGCCCGCCATGAGTACTTCACAATTTACCCAAACGGCTAGTGGAAAAGGGTCGGGCCAGTTACCCGAGGTTCGGCGTTACCTAACCTCGTTAATCATTTTTCTTAACTATCAAATTAAGTCCCCCGGGTTATAGTGCAACGGAAGGGCGACTAGTCGTTATCCCAGACATTCGCGATTTAATTCCAAACTACGACATATTTGTAGGAATTTTTCCTCCAAATAGGGCACGAACATTTGGATGTTGGGCTTCTGAATTGTCCACCGTAAGTACCTTTCGATTTACCCTAACGGTCGGTAGTAAACTTTTGTGGGACCGGGTCGGTTGTCCAAGATTCGATATTATCCAACCTCGTTAATCATTTTTCTTAACCATCAAATTGAATTAAGTATGAGATCAGAACCTGACAAAATCAGTGTGTCCGCCCTCCTCACGCGCTAGCCACAGTATCTGGGCTAGTAGCCCCCATGATTTACCTCCTCTGTGTTGGCGCTGGATTGAGTTGGCGAGGACGCTTAGACGAGCGAATCGCCTTAACCATCAAATTAAATTACAAGTTCCCATGGAATGGACTGATGGTTAGTACGTGAGTGTTGCTACCTTGAGATTTGAGGGTCAAAACCTAGCAAAGCTAGTATGTCCGCCCGCCCCACGCGCTAACCACAACATCCGGACTAGTAGCCCTCATGTTTTACCTCCTCTGTGTTGTCCCTGTGAAGAGTTGGCGGGGGTGCCTGAGGCGAGTGAATCGTCTTTTGCCACCTTAACCATCAAATTAAGTAGTGTCTCTGCACTCCCCACGCACTAGCCACAGCATCTGGGCTAGTAGCCCCTGTGATTTACCTCCTCCGTGTTGATCTTAGGATGGATTAGTGGGTACGTTAGGGGCGAGCGAACCACTTCTTGCCACCTTAACCATCAAATTAAGACCCCCAAATGGGGCGCGAACCCTAGGATACTGGGCTTTTAGACTGCCCTCCATGAGCACTTTTTGATTGACCCTGGTGGTCGGTAGGAAACTTCTGTGGGGCCCGACCGGCCATCCAGGTTCGCATGTTACCTGATTCACCATTTGCCCTTAGGGCTATAGTGCAACAGAAGGGCAACTAATTGTCATTTGAGGCATCCGCGGTTCGATCCCCAGCTACTGCGTATTTTGTTGGAATTTTCCCTTCAAATGTGGAGAAAACCTTGGGACATTAGGCTTCTGGACCACCCACCGCGAGCACTTCCCGATTTACCCTGGCGGTTGGTGGAAAACTTCCGTGAAACCAGATCGGTCGCCTGAGGTTCGACATTACCCAACCTTGTTAATCATTTTTTTTCTTAACCATCAAATTAATAGTCTTCACGGGATGGACTAATGGTTAGGCCGTGCGGTATTGCCACCTTGAGGTCTGTGACTCAAAACCTGACAAAGCTTGTATGCCTATCCTCCCCACCCGCTAGCCCAGCCCTCCTCACGCGTTAACCACAACATCTAGGCTAGTAACTCTCATAATTTATCTCCTCCATATTAGCCCTGAGATAGGTTGGCCGGGACACTAGGGCAAACGAAACACCTTTTGCCACCTAAACCGTCAAACTTTGAATGACCATAGTTAAGAATTATATAGTTAGAGATGAGAGTGGGGTATAAGGATGTTTTTGTCAATTAAGCCTGGACCATCAAAATTCACCATAAGAATCTTACCTTTTATATGTTATTCTTCATCCAAACAAATTGCATTCTCTCAACTCATATTCCCTCCGAGGGTGACCCTGAGGCAACTCACCAGAGACGATGGCCCAAGGTCCCCGATTTTTATAGGCCCCTAAATTGGGCATACATATATAATATATTTTATTGAATTATTCTAATAAAGGTTTATATATATATATATATATATATATATATATATATATTATATTTTGTTGGTTTGTTTTAAAGAAAAAATTGTGAAGACTCCTTTTTCTTTTCCAAGACTAGTGAATACTAAACGGTTCTTTAACCTTTGAGCTTTAAATCTATGACTTTTGAGTATCAGCAAAGCGTAGTAAAAAAAGATAGGGGAACCTCCGCCTGCCTCTCAATTACTCTCAATCTCTCTATACTTTTTGCACTGTTATTTTGCGAGATTCTTGTGTTAAGACTATGAAATTTTTTGGAGTTGTGCAGCGCATATATACTTTATTTGCTAGTTCTAAAAAAGGTTGAAGATTTTACAAAATCATGTTCACTAATTAACTCTAAAGTAATTGTCAACAACAAGATGAAAAAGTCATATTAATAGTATCACAGCCATAATAACTCAGCCAATTGAGATAAGAGAAGCTTTGTATGAATTATCAAAAGTTAGTGAAGATGCTAAGACTAGGAGTGATGGTGAATCTTTAGCAACACATGAACTTAAATGTTTTGAATTTTTGTTAGGCATGACTATATGACATAACATTTTGAAAAAAAAATTGAATTGATTAGTAAAAAGTTGCAATCTAAAATATGTAAATTGACATTGCGATAAAGATGCTGAGAGAATTGATTTCCTATTTTGAAAGATATAGGAAGGAAGGCTTCCGACATTAACGAACGAGATTGCATCTAAAATAGAAATTGATCCTATTTTTTTTCAAAAACATACAACTCATACGTAGAAAGAAACAATTTGATGAAAATTATTATGAAGTGATTTCACAATTTGCTGAGGAAACATTTAGGATTAATTTTTTTTGTTGTCGTTAATATTGTTAATTCATTTTTAAAAATTAAAAATCTTTACAAACATTTTTTAATTTTTATTCAATCCTAAAAAGTTGTTTTCAATAAATGATAATAGATTGCATGAGTGTTATGATAATCTTCAAGTTGCTCTAAACTATATTGACAAGTTTGATATTGCTGATGATGATTTATTTTTCTAAATTGTAAGTGCTACAAATGTGTTTATCAACAAAAACAAAGTCAACTTTTAAAGTTCTTGAGTTTTTAAAAGTTTTATATTATTTTCCTAATATTTTCGTTATTTATAGAATTTTGTTAACTATTTTATAGCATCAACAGAAAGAAATTTTTCTAAATCAAAATTGATAAAATTGTACTAGCGTTCAACAATCTCTAAAGAAAGATTAAATGACTTGGCAATTTTATGCATTGAAAATAAGATGTTATGATTTTGAAGACTTTATTGATGATTTTGCTTCTCAAAATACTAAATTATTTAGATATTTTCAATGATTATTTGATTTATTTATTTATTTATTTTTGTATTTGTAGGTATTGCACTTTTTGGAGAGGCTTGGGAAATATATTTTGTACGGGGTTGCACTTTTTTGGAGAGGTTTGAGAAATATATTTTGTATGGTATTGAACTTTTTGGAGAATCTTGAAAAATATATTTTGTATAGAGTTTATCATATTTCTTAAGTTTTTCTATTAAACTCTATTCAAATTGTATGCTAGTAAAAAAATCTATAGTCTCTTTTTCTCTATTCAAATTGTATGCTAGTAAAAAAAATCTATAGAGTCTCTTTTTCTCTTTTTGCCAAGGGCCCCCCAAAAGTCATGGTCGACCCTGATTCTCTCCCAAGGGTTGAACAAGATTGATAAATTTAGGAGTACAAAATATTTATAGGAGAAGTTGATTGATTTACACAAAGCTCCTACGAAGCTAAACTAGCTAGAAGAGATCTATTGTAGACACAAGTCGAAAGATTAAAAATGAGAGAAGGAGAATCAGATGCATTCGTGATTCAAGAAGTTTGATAAATGGGTTGATAAACATCAAAGAAGAAATAGCTTTTTACCAGAAATTTTCCGAAATACTTAAATCATGTATCCTACTTTCAAAATTATCAAATCATATATCCAATATCTATTTTACCCTTTCGCATTAATCTCAATCAATTGCTAAATTGTAGTAATCTATTCAGGTTAATTTTTTTGGGTTATATATGCAATCTTTTTTAAAGATCCATTTATATTCAAAAAAAATTACTATTATCAATATATTATATCAAATTAATATTTACGGGCATTAATATAATTAGAAGAATTAGACGAATATATATGATGTTTGGAAGGAATCGACATCGACGATCAGTCGCCAGAGATTAGTCCACGAGGATGGTGACGAGAGAGGAAGAGCTCCCACCCTGCGAGATTAACACGAGCGTTAAGGGGAACACGCCGGAGGTTGTCCGGCGGAGCCCACTTCGACGCTCAAGTCAGTATGAGAGTCTAGCAGATGGAAGGAAATAAGGAGAAGTAGCAATAAAAATGAGCGTAACCCTTTTACCTGGGGGTTGAAGTACCTTTTATACCTGAGGCAATTGTCACACGTGTCCCCACGTTCTTCTCCACGTCCCGTCAATTTTCGGTTACAGGATAATCCTTGTAGCAGCCGTCGCAGCCATTAAGTCTGTACCATTGCGATGATTAAGGCTTTAATGGATGCGTATTATGGGTCATGATTATCCCGTAATTATTAGTGATGATTATCCACAGATCCGAAGAAAGGGAACGGTTACTTGAGGTCGAGTGATCCTTGGGCTCCGCTGCCCCGAGGTGATCTCGGGGTCCTTTAGCCCGGGGGCATCCCGGGCGTTTACCTTTCCGAGGTAATCTCAAGGACCTGACCTCCTGAGGTGATCTCGGGCGGGTGTCCTCCTGGATTGATCTCAAGAGTATGTCTGCCCGAAGTGGTCTCGGGAATCCACCTTCCCAAGGGGATCTCGGGAATCAAGGAAAGAAAGTCGTCCAGACTCGGGAGATCTTGCCACATAGATTCTTCAGTCCACGTGTTAGCCACGGGGTGCTCAATCCCATAACAAGTCCCTCCCTTCAAGTCTAATCGAAGAAAGTGTGACTGACTGATTAGACTAGTGGTGTAATGAAGAAGCTATGTTATGGTGGGTCCCTACACCCATTACTACTTCATTTGCGGCACGTTGGGCCCGAGAAATTGAAACATTCTTCCCTTCGTCTCAGGGTTCGAGGCAATCCTTTTTTGAATTAGTCTTCAAAAAGACTTCGACGACTTTTGAGATACAGCAATGATAGCAGTCCATCACCCATAAAAGCACGTGGAGCCCTTTAATGGCGACAAAACCCCTTTGCGATTTCGCCTTCGCCACGTGGCCCAACTTCTCTCCTGGTGATATCCTGCTAACATGCGCAGCTCCGGCTGACATGCTGGTAGGGTCACATCAAACGACTGCTTAGTGGTGATGCCTCGAGGTAGCTGTTTCTCGCTGTTCACGTGTCTTGCCCCCATTGTTCACACACAGGCGGCTTCCTCCCTATAAAAAGGGGAGGCGAAGGCGTTCGGCCACCTTCCTGTCTCATCGCTTCGTCTTCTTCCTAAGGACTCTTCCTCACGCGTAAGTCTTCTACTTCATTCTCGTTCTCTTCCTTAGGAGTCATGGGTAAGGAGAACAAGAAAGATCAGGATAGGAGAGAAGTTCCAGAGGAGGGCTACCAAGCGGAGTAGTACGAGTCCGCCTCTTCTAGAGTGAGGTCAGAAGCTCTACAAGCAGTCGGTGAGGCTTACGGCATTCCGGCCAAGATGACGGTGGTGATCCCTAGGGTGGACCAGTCGCTGGTAGAACCTCCTCTAGGTTTATTTACCTTCTTCCTAGGTCAAGTAGAGTCAGGGCTCTATTTTCCTATCCCCCTTTCTTCATGAATGTAGCCTCCTATTTTGATGTCCCTCTCCACCAGATGGCTCCCAACGCCTTCGCTCAGATGGGCAAGGCGTACATCATCTTTAGACTCTTCAACATCCCCTTGACCCCCCCCCCACCTTTTTCATTCCTTCTTCGTTTTGATTGGCTCGCAAGGGGTATTTAGATTTACAGCACGCCCCAGCCATAGGTTCTTAGGGGGGGTTCCCTTCTTCTCATAAAGGGTGGAAGGAGATGTCTTTCTTCATCCAGCTACCCCACTGTCCTTTCAGTTCCCATCGCTGGACGGAGAATCTGCCTGCTCTCCCATTACTGGGGAACTTTCTACAGGATCCCGCCTATCAACGAGCTAGGAGCATTCTCTCCGGCATGAAGTTCAGCAGCTCGGTCCTGGTACAGAGTGATGAGCTCATGTACCAAGCGGACCTTAGCCCTAAAGCAACCCGCATTAGCCCCAACCCCGATAAGTTTGTCCTTTCCATCAATGCATGTTCTAACTGATGTTATGTTGTCTGTCTATTGCAGAGAACGTCATGCTCTCAAAGGCGATGACCCGTCTTATCAAGTGGGATGAAGCCAACAAGGGGGCTCTGGATCCTCCTCCAGCCCCTCTCACTTCACCCTCTGCCTCGGCCGAGGCCTCGAAGGAGACTGCCGAATCATCCGGTGAGCATGCAGCACCGAAGTGGGCAGAGGCTCCTGCCGTGCCCCAGATACCTACCGACCAAGGGACTCCGGGGCTGTCTGTCGAGTCGGAGACTGGTGTCCCTTCGGAGAATGATCCACCTCTTGCCACTGTCCATATGGGGGAGGCTGCGAAGAAGTCCTCACCTCCCGCCGACCCACAAATGCCCAAATTTTCTGGGCGGCAAAAGAGGAGAGTCCCGGAGGACCTAGCCCCGAGGCGGAAGAGGTTGTGTCACCCCGATCCCAGCACACTCCTTTCCATCCCTGAGGAGGGCATTCTCATCTCCGATGATGAGGATGCCATCCCCCCCCCCCTCTCCGCCTTCCCAGCAGATTGCCCCTACAGAGACAGGTGGTCAGGCCCCCGGCACCTCTCCGATCGACTCTTCCGATGCCCCGAAAGGCAAGCAAGCATTGGTTGCCCAGCCTCGGATGCAGTTCGACCGACTACGCAAAAGTCTTGACGTGGCCTTGGAGGCTACCACTCAGCCTTTCCCCTGGTACACTTTAAGGAGGTCTTTGCCGAGGGCCTTACTTCCGAGGGGGCCTCCACTTCAGAGGAGGATGATTCTGGCCCCTCCACTGTGCCACCTGGAGCTCCCACTGTCTAGCCACTCCCCACGCGTAGAGACTCCTTACCCCCCTGTGAGCCAAGCTGGCACCCCGAGAAGTCAAGGAGCCTCAGGAGGAGAAGTTGTGCGAGTCTCTGCTGGGCCTCTCACTACCCTTTGTGAGTCTCTTTTGAAGGTAAGTGTTCCAGGTTCATAGGTTACTTCCCTTTATGTTTTATAACTCCGTTGCACTATGACAGGCGACTCAAGAATACTTGATGATCGACCGTCACTTGTACTCCTAGCCGGAGATTGAGGCCTTGACTCGCCGATCACTAAGAGCAGAGGGCGTTGTTGACCATGCCCATAGGGCGGGACTCATGCAAGCGGAGGTCAGCAGAGCTCTCAGAGTGAAGGTGGAGCATCAGCTGGACCCCCTATTGGCTATGGAGTCCTCCCTATATAGTTCTCAACGCCGAGAGTGTTTGATGTCTGAGAGGGTAGTGACCCTCATAGACGACCTGCTTCGAATGACTCAGGAGCGGGACCGACTTCAAGCGAGGGAGAAAAAACTGTCGGGGGATGTCCGACTCCTGGAGACTTCGTCCGAAAGATTAAATGAGCGCATCAAAGATCAAGCACATCAATTAGCCGAGAAGGAATCTGACATCATGGCGGTGACTGATCGCTTGACTGACCTCGAGGAGGATGCAGCCCAGGCATGCTTGGAAGCCTTGGCCACCTCAGAAAGACTCAAAGAGGCCCTAGATGACTAGGACAAACTTTCTTCTAAGGTGGCTCAAATGTAGGTTGCCAAGGAGGCAGCCGAGGCCAAACTGCGCAATCTCCAGGCTGTCGAGGCCTCCCGTCCTAAGGAGGCGAGGCAGAATTCAAGGCCAGGTTCTTGGAGTCGGACGAGTTCGGCGATATCCATACCGGCTAGGTAATGAAGCGTTTGAAATAGGGCTTCCACGGGGCCATCGATCAACTGAGGAAGGCCAGCTCTTGCCGCCGAATGCCAACTTGAGTTTCATGAGTATTGGCCGAGTCTGGGAGGATCTCCTGCCGGAAGACAAGGAGTTGTAGATAATATGGAACTCCTTTCGAACCCATACCTTGTCTTTTTTCTATTTGCTCTTAGTATCTTCTTCATCTTCCCTGATGTAATCATGTTGATCGTAACGAAAACATTTTTTGACTTACTGTCCTGAGTATCTTTCCTTTTTTTTCTCCTTATGTACCATTTGTCCTTGACGTGAGGAACAAGGAAATTGAAGAGTCAGTGTTTTTCCTCGGCTCAAGGAGAAAGGACGTTGGCAAGTAACAATTCAGCCCAAGGAGCAAGGGACCCCGAGGGAGGTCACAGGCGAAGCCGAGTAGGCCGGGAGGCCCAGCCGAGACAATCGTGGACCCCGTAGAAGGAGCTATATCGTATATGTATCTTCTTGTACTTCGCTTCATTGTCTGAGCGTGTAACTACTAAATGTACACCGGAATTGTTAATGGATTGTTGTGTCCTTTTACTTTGTGTACTCAGAGTCTTTCTTTAATCTCTGTCTCCTTGTGCATTTACGCGACTTGCCTTTACCTTTGAAGTGAGATCACCCTATTTCAGCCACGGACCCCGGGGTCACCTGCGCAGCCTGAATTTCTTGAAGCTCGAGGACCTCACCGCTCAGTAGTTGACAGGCGGCTGCAACTTGATGCAAGTTCTCACCGAACGATCACAAAGGAATGAATTCTATCATGTTCTTCTAGCCAACTCTTGCTTGGGCCTACTCAGCATCCAGACCAAGCCTACTCACCTCGGGCATTCGCAGCATAGCGAGATAGTAGGGTTTTTACAGCTCTTGGCCAGCATCCGCAGCACTCGGACCAAGTTTACTCACCTCGGGCTTCCGCAGCAACGCGAGGTAGTAGGGTTTTGCAGCTCTTGATCGGGCATCTACAGTACCCAGACCTAGCCTACTCACGTCGGGCATCTGCAGCACCATGAGGTAGTAGGATTTTAGGCAGCTTTTGGTCGGGCATCAGTAGCACCCGGACCAACCATACTCACCTCGGGTATCCATAGCACGATGAGGTAGTACGGTTTTGTAACTCTTGGTCGGGCATCCTCGGCACCCAGACCAAGCCTACTCACCTCGGGCATCCGCAGCACCGTGAGGTAGTAGGTTTTGCAGCTCTTAGTCGGGCATCCGCAGCACCACGAGGTAGTAAGGTTTTAGGAAACTCTTGGTCGGGGCATCTGCAACACCTAGACCAAGCCTACTCACCTCGGGCATCCGAAGCATCGCGAGGTAGTAGGGTTTTGCAGCTCTTGGTCGAGCATCCGCAGCACCCAGACCAAGCCTACTCACCTCGGGCATCTGCAGTACCGCGAGGTAGTAGGGTTTAGGCAGCTCTTGGTCGGGCATCAGTAGCATCCGGACCAAGCCTACTCACCTTTGGCATCCGCAGCACCGTAAGGTAGCAGGGTTTTGCAGCTCTTGGTCGGGCATCCACAGCACTGCGAGGTAGCAGGGTTTTGTAGCTCTTGGTCGGGCATCCGGAGCACCCAGACCAAGCCTACTCACCTCGGGCATCCGTAGCACCACGAGGTAGTAGGGTTTTAGGCAGCTCTAGGTCGGGCATCCGCAGCACCCAGACCAAGCCTACTCATCTCGGGCATCTGGAGCACCGCGAGGTGGTAGAGTTTTGACTATACAAAAAGTCTAATTTTTTAGAAAAATTATCTAACTTATCTAAATTATCGTATGACTATGCAGGAATTTGAAAATCTTTACAACCATAAACATTTCGTACCTTGGACGAACACTGATTCTTATAGTGTCCGTGCTTTTGACATTTGAAGCACTTGATTTGACTCTTGTCCCTCCGGACTCCGGGCGCTGGTACCTCCTTTGCCGCCGGTGGTGATGATCGAGTCTTACGAGTAAGACACTAATTTTTATAGTGTCCTCTCTCCCTGCACTTGAAACATGTAATATGAAATTTGAAAATTGACATACTTAAAAAAAATATACCTGATTCACCCCTGGGTTCCCCCTCAACTCATGGCGTCTTTGCTCCATCGGCGATTAGTCTGGTGAAGAGCTACCAGGCTCTGATACCACTTGTGGGGATCAGTGTCGTCGATACAGGGGGGTGAATATCGACTTGTGAAAATTTACAAAAACTTATCGTAAATTCGATCGTTCGTTCGTTCTAGACAAAGAGTTAGTGCGCAACGGAAAATTGAAAGAACGAAAAACATAGAACAACACAGACGACAAGTGGGTTTACTTGGTTCCCAACCCCCCAGGGTCAGTACGTCCAAGGCCTAAGCACGGGAAACGCCCGTCCACTAATGGTCTCCTTTCCGGACTTTTCAGAGGCGGAGAAACCCGTCTTATAGTTGAGTTACAAGCACAAGATATAACTGAAAATTAACTTTGCAAAATAAAATCAAACTAAATGAAACATCGAAGACTCAGCCAATATGGAACTCCGAAGTGCCGCACACTTCCTCCTGGAGTCTCCTTGGTCACAGAGCTTCATCTTTAGTACTTTATCGTCACTCAGAATGCTTAGAATGAAGTCGAGATTGATGTTCTAAGTTGAGGGGTCGAACCCCTTTATATAGCCTTGTCTTGGGCGCCTAAGTTGCTATGGGGCGCCTCTATGCGGTCAAAGTTTCATCCAAACTCGCTATCTTCACGAAACTGATAAACACTCCTTCTTGGGCACCCTGTGTTGGAAACGGGATGGCTAGAGGGGGGGGTGAATATAGCCAATCAATGCAACCTTTGGCACTTAGCAAGTTTCTGCAACTTAGAAATCATTAGCACAGCGGAAAGAATAGAAAACAAGGTGTGCAGAAAACTAACACACAAACAAACCAAACACAACTAGCAAGATCGCTAACAAGGAGGATTTACAAGGTTCGGGGATAATTTGCCCCTACTCCTTGACATGCCCTTAAGGTGGGCGATCCCTTGATCGTCGACAGATCAAGCCCCGGTGATCACCGGATAAAAAATAACCTCCTTCTCGGTGGAGTAACCTCTCCACAGTGTTTCAATCATAGATAAAGTTTAAGCACAAAGAAACAACAAGAAGGATCTTACTCAAACACTTATCAAGGACAAGAACGCAGCAAGCTTCCCTGAGCTCCACCCAGTGGCGATCTCACGCAAGAACCCTTCTTCGTGTCTTCCCACTGTCGGACTCCAAGCTTCTCGTTCTCTCCTTCAAGCGCTCAAGTAATGGATGATTGCTTCTCGATCGCTTGCTCAGAATGATGGAAACTTCAAGAACACAGCAAGTAGTTGTGGAGAACTCAAGGCGGCAATAACTCAAAACCCAAGCTATTGAACTCTGCTTCACCGAAGCTGTCTCTCGTCCCTTTTGTTTCTCCACTAAGCATCAAGTGACCTCATCTCCAGCAGCCTCCAGCTGCCTCACTGCCAACGCCAGCTACCACTGAACTCTTACTGAACTTCCTAAGCTCCCTCAGCCAAGCTTCAGTCAGCGGCTTCAGTCCTGCAGCTCCAGCCGTTGCAACCTGAGTTGAGAAATGGACAAACCTGCTCCAAGGAAAGCCTCCATTGACTTCTCCTTGAGTGTTTGAATCCTCCCTTATCACCTGCAGCTTAATCAGACTGTTAGAGCAGTATATCACATAGTAAATCAAATATCAGAGGCAAATAGCAGCGAATCGGATACGGTCAGACGCGATCAGAGCGTCTGATAGTGCAATTTGAATTAAAGTGGTCGGTCACCCGACCGATCAGAGAGCCTCCTGATCGGTCACCAGACCGATCAGGCTGGTTCCAGACCGATCAGGCTCCATCCTGATCGATCCCCAACGCTCAATCAGAAATTGCGATTTCTTTGAGATTCTCCTGGACCGATCACCAGACCGATCCCAGGTCGTGGATCGTTCACCGGACCGATCCACCCTTATATCGGGCGATTTCTGAGTTTCACAGGCTAGGCCTTCTGATCGGTCAACTGACCGATCAGCGTGTCACCTGATCGGTCATCAGTCCGATCAGATCATCACCGGACCGATCAGGAACCGTCCTGATCGATCTTAGTGAGGAGCCCGCGAAGTTGGATCGTTCACCAGAACGATCTGGACAGTGATCCTGATCGGTCATCAGCCCGATCAGGAGTAGTTCAGCAAGGGAACTCAACCTCACTGCTCGCTCCCTGATCGGTCACCAGACCGATCAGGAGCCAGTCAATGGGTGAAACGCATACTCCCTGATCGGTCACCAGATCGATCAGGAGCAGCATAGTAGGTTCCCAACCTCACTGTGTGCTCCCTGATCGGTCACCAGACCGATCAGTCATCGCTGGATCGGTCACTAGACCGATCCACGAAGGAGCAGCGTGCCAGAATCCCTGATCGATCACCAGACCAATCCAGGGACTCAAACTTAGCCCTCCAAGCTAAGTTTTCATCCACCTTAGCCCTCCAAGCTAAGGATTTTTCACCTAACTCTCCAAGTTGAGAATTTGCACCTAACCCTCCAAGTTAGGACTTTTCACCTAGCCCTCCAAGCTAGGACTTTTCACCCAACCCTTCCGAATTAGGACTTTTCCAAACCTAGCCCTCCAAGCTAGGACCTGACCCTCCAAGCCAGGACTTTTTCACCTAATTCTCCAAGATGGGAATTTGCACCTAACCCTCCAAGTCAGGACTTTTCACCTAGCCCTCCAAGCTAGGACTTTTCACCCACCTCTTCCGAATTAGGATTTTTCACACACCTAGCCCTCCAAGCTAGGACTTTCAACACCTAACCTCCCATATTAGGATTTTCCAACACCTAGCCCTCCAAGCTAGGATTTTCCATACCATGCCTGATCCTCGATCAGGACTTAATCATCATCCATAATCATTCACCTAAACTAAAATCGGTGTCAACACTAAAACAACAATCAGGGCCAGACTGCATCAACACCCTGGACCTTATTGGGCGCCTGATTCATTCAGGCGCCTGGTATCCAGGGCTCCTGGCTTGATAGGGGCACCCTGGTTTCAATGGGGGCACCCAGTAAGCTATAATTCAGCTTCTTTGTGTTTGTTTGCCTGCTTTGTCTTCAATTTTAGGTACCGACAAGATACACAAACACAAGACAAACAAGTATATACCCTTAGCCTTAATGATTGGTTCTGACTTTGGATTTACCACGAAACCCTAGGTCGAACCGACGCCTATGTTCCCTTCCCGAGGAACACGCCTTTCACCTACTCCTCTCATGAGAAGTTTACCACCCGGCCCATCCGGTTGGACTTTTGCCCAGCTTCACTCACCAGGACTTTTGCCCAGCTTCACTCACCAGGACTTCGTGCCCAGCTTCACTCACCAAGACTTTTGCTCAGCTTCACTCACCAGGACATCGTGCCCAGTCCGCGACCAAGACTTATTACCCAATCCTATGTCAAGACTTCGGTGCCCAGCCCACGGCCAAGACTTATTACCCAATTTCTCGAATCAGGACTTCGTTCCCGACCCTCAATCAGGTATTTGATGCCCAACCCGTGGTCAGGACTTAGTGCCCAATCCATGATCAGGACTTAGTGCCCAATTCTTCGAACCAGGACTTATTGCCTAGGTTAACTAGGACTTTTCGTCACTTTGGTGCTGATTTCTTGACTCATCCATTCCTTGTTTAATGTATCACTAACTTAAGCATATTGTTAAACATTGAAACACTAGAAGAGGACATCACTGATGCATCTTGCACCAATAATCTTCCCCTTTTTGATATTTGGCAATATCTTAAGTTAGATTGGATTAAAGGGTTAAGTTATGATCCTTGGGATAAACTGGAAAAAATTGATCTAAGTTTTGATCCTTGAAAAAAATATTTTGATTTAAACTTTGACCCTTGGAAAAAATATTTTGATTTACATTTTGATCCTGTGGGAAAAAAATTCGAACTTACGCTCTCTATTCCTTTGGGAGAGAAAAAATTTTTCCTAAGAAAACATTTCTAACTTAAGCTCACTCTCCCCCTTTGCATACATCAAAAAAGATGACAAAACAAACTTGCACCAACAATGAAAATTTCAAAAATTTCCTTTTCCTTTTGAATGTATCTAGTATAATTCTTTGAAAGCATATCATTTTTGACAAAACAATTTTCGAAACTCTTCCCATTTTGTTTGAAAAAAGACTAAGTGCTAGTTAAAAAAAACTAAGTACTTAAATTGCGACCAAAAAATTATACTTTGAAATGTATTGTACACTTGGAAAAATATTTTGTACTTTTAGAAAAATACTTTGAACTTAGAAAATTTTTGCACTTAGAAAAATATTACCTTAGAAAAATTTCCATTTAGAAAAGACTTTAAAACAAATTACACTCATAAAAGATTTTCACAAAAAAAATTATGCACTTTAGAAAAAAATTGTTCACTTAGAGAAATATAGTGCATTTAGAAAAATTAGTATTTTGAAAGAAATTTGCACTTAGTACTTTGAAAAATGTTTTGCACAAAAAAAAATTGTACTTTGAAAAATGTTTTGCACTTTAAATAGTTTTGCAATTAAAAGTCTTTTTAATATTATTTTTGTTCTGAAAATATAATATTTTACTTGAGTTGGTTTCTTTTCCGATCTGACACAATATTAGGAAACCTTGTTAACTACAAGGGCATTTCCCTAAGTGTCCTAGAAATTCTTCAAACTCAAATAAATATTATTTTTAAAAGTGATTCCATAAAAAAGATAAGTTTTTGAAAGTGATTTTTAAGAAAAAAATGACTTTAAAATGATAGTATTTTAAAGAGAAAATACTTATGTTTTCAAAAAGATTCTGAATCTACAGTGTATGAAAACATTTTGAAATGTTCAATAATTCTTTTAATTTGACCTCCCCCTAAACTTGACACAGTCCTCGGAAGCTTGTTGACTATAAGTAATCTTCTTCTGAGTCACAGGGTTTGATTTAGAACAAAAGAATTATCTAATAATTAAAAATTGTCAAAAAATATAATTACTTTCTTTTGACTTAGACTCCCCCTAAATCTGACACAATCCTAGGAGTTCTTGTAAATCAAGAAGTAAACTCCCTATGTGTCTTTCAGGGTTTACAAAATCAAAAAATTAATTTAAAACAATTTCTGACCGATATTTTGAAATGATAGTATGATAATTTTCAAAGAATTAATTTTTGAAAGAATGGAATATAATAAGTTTCTTAAACATTTTTCGTAAATATATTTTGAAGTGATAGTAATTTTTAAAGCACAAAACTTTTCAAAAAATATTTATTTTTGAATTAAAAAAAACACTCCCCCTGAACTCGACTCCGTCTGACTCTATCTAAGTGCCTTAAGAGACTTTAGTGTTGACCTAAAAGGCTTGTATCTAATTGTGTAGGTTAAATAATTTTTCGAAAGGATATAATTTTGAAAACGTATTGTATATAAGCAATTAGACAAGCATGAAATCCATAAAAATATTATTATGTTAAAACATTATTTTGAAAATAGATTTTTAGGAAAATATCCTAAGAATTTTAAAAATAATTTTGAAAAGCATCAATCAATTTATTAGTCCTTAACATCTCACCCATTCTAAATGTCTCAGTACAAGCAAGCATGATTGCCTTATGGGTGTATTGTGAGATGCTTGAGTAATTTTTCTTTGAATTAATGTTAAATCTAAGATTTAATTAAAACTTGTGTTAGATTCAAATTTATCAAATAGTAAATAAAAAATGAGTTTCGATAATTGGCTTCCAGGTCTTGGCAAGGTACACAGGCCTTCTTTAGCCATAGCCTTATTGGAGCAACAACTCTTTCCTTGGCAAAGTATTTTACCGAAAGTTCATTTTCAAATTACTTCTTGAGAAATTTTGGTCTAACTAGCTTAGGTTTTGGATCGGTAGCTTCGGGTAGTTCCACCAGACTAAACAAACCAAGTAGGGTACACCTTACCCCACTTGACCTTATTAGAAGAGCTTCCCTAACGTACTATCATCTCACCTCCACTTAATACTATGTTGTTCAAGTTTCAAATAAGTCTTTTGTCCTTAACTAACCGTTCTAAATCATGCAGAAATTTAAACATGAATGTCATGACATATATTTTTAAAAAAATTAGCAAATGCATGAGCATGACATTTATGCATGATTCAATCTAAGTCAAGGCATTTTTAATTAAGTTTCTAATAATGTATCAAATTCTCGATTTGATACATATCGTGTGAACCCGCGAATATGCCAACCCACTTTGACATATTTAATTTTATTAAATTGATTGTTGCAGTTGGGTAAGATTTTAATTAGTTTGAGTTTAAGTTATTAAGATTTAATTAGAGGTTACAATTATTTAAGAGTTAGAGTTAATGTTGAGGTTATTTAAGAATTAATTGGAGTTAAATTAATTAAGAATTAATAGAAGTTACATTAATTAAGAATTAATTGAAGTTAAATTAATTAAGAATTAATTGAAGTTAAATTAATTAGGGATTAATTGAAGTTAAATTAATTAAGAATTTGAAGTTAAATTAATTAGGGATTAATTGAAATTAAATTAATTAAGAATTAATTAGAGTTAAATTATTTAGGGATTAATTGAGGTAAAAATAATTAAGGTTAAATTAATTAACGTTAAAATAATTAAGATTTAATTAAGGTTAAAATAATTAGAATTTAATTAAGGTTAAAATAATTAGGATTTAATTAAGAATTAAATTAATTAAGGATTAATTAGAATGAAATTAATTAAGGATTAATTAAAATGAAATTAATTAAGGTTTAATTAAAATGAAATTAATTAAGGATTAATTACAATGAGTTAAAAGTTTTGGGTCTAATTACATTAATTTCATTATTTCAAAAATGTCTAACTTATCCACTATTTTTTCTTCATTCAATTTTTCAAAATTTTCTAATACTTCTACTTTGTTTGAATTTTTGTAGATTTTATTAACTGTAGCCTAGATTCTAGAAAATTCATCTTCCTCCTCATCCTCTTCGCCATATTCTTCTATATCTTCATAGTAAGTAGAGTAATTTTGAGGGTTGTTAATTAATGTTTCATAATTAATATCCAAATAGTTATCAGAATTAACGAAGAAATCAATATTAATTAAATCTTAATTCTCATCTACAGAAGTTTCTAGATTATCAGGATTATCTTCAGATAAAATATCAAAATTAATAATAGATTTATCATTATCCTCAGAAATATCTTTTATACCCTCAGAAAATTTTTCAGAATTATCTTGGATATCATCATTATCCTTAGAACTATCTTTAATATCCTCAGAAAAATCTTCAAAATTATCTTTAATATCATCTGAATTATGTTTAATATTATCAGAAAAATTATTAGAATTAATTCTAAAAATTATTGCGTTGATATTAAAGATTAAAAGGTTAATTTTTGATATTTTAATATTATCTATATTTGGTAATTGGTTATGCAAAATATTAATTTAACTATACAAAAAGTCTAATTTTTCAGAAAAAATATCTAACTTATCGAAATTATCATATGACTGTGCAGGAATTTGAAAATCTTTACAAACATAAACTTTTCGTATCTTGGACGGACAATGATTCTTGTACTGTCCGTGCTTTTGACATTTGAAGCGCTTGATTTGACTCTTGTCCCTCCGGACTCCGGGCGCTGGTACCTCCTTTGCCACCGGTGGTGATGATCGAGTCTTACGAGTAGGACACTGATTTTTATAGTGTCCTCTCTCCCTGCACTTGAAACATGTAATATGAAATTTGAAAATTGACATACTTAAAAAAAAATATACCTGATTCACCCCTGGGCTCCCCCTCAACTCATGGCGTCTTTGCTCCATCGGCGGTTAGTCCGGTGAAGAGCTACCAGACTCTGATACCACTTGTGGGGATCAGTGCCGTCGATACAGGGGGGTGAATATCGACTTGTAAAAATTTACGAAAACTTATCGTAAATTCGATCATTCGTTCGTTCTAGACAAAGAGTTAGTGCGCAGCGAAAAATTGAAAGAACGAAAAACACAGAAAAACACAGATGGCAAGCGGGTTTGCTTGGTTCCCAACCCCCCAGGGTCAGTACGTCCAAGGCCTAAGCACGGGAAATGTCCGTCCACTATTAGTCTCATTTCCGAACTTTTCGGAGGCGGAGAAACCCGTCTTACAGTTGTATTACAAGCACAAGATATAACCGAAAATTAACTTTGCAAAATAAAATCAAACTAAATGAAACGTCGAAGACTCAGCCGATATAGAACTCCGAAGTGCCACGCACTTCCTCCTAGAGTCTCCTTGGTCGCAAAGCTTTATCTTTAGTACTTTATCGTCACTCAGAATGCTTAGAATGAAGTCGAGATTGATGTTCTGAGTTGAGGAGTCGAACCCCTATATATAGCCTTGTCTTGGGCGCCTGAGTTGCTATGGGGCGCCTCTATGCGATCAAAGTTTCATCCAAACTCGCTATCTTCGTGAAGCAGATAAACACTCCTTCTTGGGCGCCCTGGACCTTATTGGGCGCCTGATTCATTCAGGCGCCTGGCATCCAGGGCGCCTGGCTTGATGGGGGCGCCCTGGTTTCAATGGGGGCGCTTAGTAAGTTGTAATTCAGCGTCTTTGTGTTTGTTTGCCTGCTTTGTCTTCAATTTTAGGTACCTGCAAGATACACAAACACAAGACAAACAAGTATATACCCTTAGCCTTAAAGATTGGTTCTAACTTTGGATTTTCCACGAAACCCTAGGTCGAACCGACGCCTATGTTCCCTTCCCGGGGAACGCACCTTTCACCTACTCCTCTCAGGAGAAGTTTATCACTCGGCCCATCCGGTTGACTTTTGCCCAGCTTCACTCACCAGGACTTCGTGCCCAGCTTCATTCACCAAGACTTTTGCCCAACTTCACTCACCAGGACTTCGTGCCCAGTCCGCGACCAGGACTTATTGCCCAACCCTATGCCAGAACTTCGGTGCCCAGCCTCGGCCAGGATTTATTGCCCAATTCCTCGAATCAGGACTTCATGCCTGACCCTCGGTCAGGTCTTCGGTGCCCAGCCCGTGGCCAGGACTTAGTGCCCAATCCATGATCAGGACTTAGTGCCCAATTCTTCGAACCAGGACTTATTGCCTAGGTTAACTAGGACTTTTCTTCACTTTAGTACTGATTTCTTGACTCACCCTTTCCATGTTTAATGTATCACTAACTTAAGCATATTGTTAAATATTGAAACACTAGAGGAGGACATCACTGATGCATCTTGCACCAACATAAAGGCATAGATTTAAAATCTAGTTTCATGTCATTCCGAGTTTTCTAGGTCCAACAGCCAATTTTGACCGATTTCAGGCAAAATTGGCAAATTAATCTAGAGAGCTCAGAATGACATGAAATTGTGTTCTATGTGTGTCCTCTAATTCTCTGATTATATTCATTCTCTCAATATTAATTTGATTAATATATTATGAGTAGTGATTTTTTAATATAAATTAGATTTTGGCGGCACATTCGTGTTCAAAATATTAATGCTCTCAATACAGTGTGCCAACTTTATGTTTGAGAGCATGTATATAATTAAGAAAACTATATGAACCCATAAAATCTAGTTTCATATCATTTTGAGGTATTTAGATTCATTAGTCAATTTTGGTCAAAACTGGTTGATGGACCTGGAGAGCTTGGAATGATAAGAAAATAAGTCCTGTGTGTTTATCTAGTTCTCCTTATATATTCATATCTTTAAACATCAATTTGACATAATATATTAAGAGTAGTAATTTTTTAAATATAAATTAATCTTTTAATCTTAAAGAAGTAACAATCCATGAAAGTTATTTTTGTAATAATGAACAATAACTTTAATCGATTACTATAATGTAGCAATTGATTAAAATATTTTCAAAAAAAAATTAAAAATTTGAGTCATATTTAAAAAATCATTGCTCTCAATATAATATACAAATTGATATTTGAGAGTATAAATATAATCAAAAGAACTAGATAGACACATGGAAACTACTTTCATATCATTCCGAGCTCTCTAGCTTCATCGGGCGGTTTCAATCGAAATTGACTGATAAACCTAGAGAGCTCGGAATAACATGAGATTAACCCATATATGTTTATCTAGTTTTTTTATTATATCTATGCTCTAAAATATCAATTCGGTATATTAATATACGGAGAGCATTGATTTTTTAAATATGAATCAATATTTTAATCTTAAAAAAATAACTGCTACAAAATAGTTAGAGTTGTCAAACGGGCCAACCCGTGGCGGGGCGGGTCGACTCATAGCGGGTCGGCAATTTGGCAGGGGGCGGGTTGACCCGTCATTTAGGCGGGTTAGGAAATCCCCAACCCAACCCAATCCAAGGCGGGTCGCGGGTTAGGCGGGCTAACCCGCGGGACCATCAAAGTATTTTTTAAAAATTTAAAAATATAAAAAAAATTATATATTTAGGTTTCATCAATCTAATATATCAAAAAATATATTTTTTAAATGTAAATGGATACAAACGAGTACTCATGTGATGAAAAGTATTATTTTTTATTTCAAAATTATAACAAAGAAAGATAATAAATTGTCATAAAACTTGACTAATATGTGGTTCTCAACCCGCGGGCCAACCCAAACTCGTCGCGGACTGACCCGTGCGGGTCGCGGGCCTAGGCGGGTTGGCCCGCGGTGGGCTTTGGTTATTTAAATTCTAACCCAACCCGCTTAAATTGGTTGGCGGGGTGGGTCAACCCGACGGGCTCAACCCAAATTGACAGCTCTAAATATAGTATTCGATTAAAGTTGTTCTTGTAATTATAAATAGTAATTTTAATCGATTGCTACACTATAGCAATCAAGTAAATTTTTTTTAAATGACTAATATTTTGATTCGTATTTAAAAAATCATTACTCTCAATATATTATGCCTAATTGATATTTGAGGACATGAATATATAATTAGGATAACTAAACAAACACATAAGACTTGGTTTTATGTTATGCCAAACTCTCTAGGCCCATCAACTAATTTTGACCTATGTGTTCATATAGTTATCCTAATTATATATATTCATACTCTCAAACATCAATTTGGCATTATATATTGGAAGTGATTTTTTTGAATATAAATTAATCTTTTCAAAAATATGCATGTCTATTTAATAATAATAATAATAATATATAACTCGATTGCTACTCTATAGAAATCATTTGGAATGAATATGAAAGGGTAAAATAGGTATTGGGTATGTTATTTGATAATTTTAAAAATAGAGTTCGTGATTTGGTTATTTCAAAAAAAAATTACTACGTGATTCAGCAAAAAGCTGGAGCTCTTTGAATGAATTTCCTAGAATGCAATAATGGAATTATATGTTAAACACTTTCTTATTATCGAGGAATATTTAGATGTGTGCATCTTAGAGCGGTTGTTTTCAACAATGTAATTATATAAAGCAAATTATGTGGAGATCGAAATATAAGAGAAACTAAGAGGAAAGGATGTTGCATTTGTGGCAAACCTAGAAGAGAGAACTTCTCATTGTTGGTAACATTCACTATCATTATATTATTGGGTATAGCTTGGCGGGTTTTCCTAGCAAATACCTAGTCGATCCGAGAGACTTCTCTATGCCTACGGATTAAAATTTAATCCGAATAAAGAGTTGTTTCCCATCGACCGTCTCGTGCCGTATTGAACAACCCAAATTGCAACTTAGCCAATTACCAAAATTGGCCTTATAATTTGCTCGACCGTTCGACCGCGGAAAAGGTGACGAGTTGATCGCCGGCTTTTGTGTTTATGGTCGGGGTCCAGTTAAGAATTTATTAAACATATTTTGCAAGCAAAACAATAAATTCTAACACATAAAATGGCAAGACATATTAACATGACACATACACGACATAAGGAAATACAAAGGAGCATATGGAAGGTTATACCTTTTCGATCACCTCGCGGTCTTCTACCTTATGTCCCTCCCTTCACGGACGTCGTGTGGGTGACGATCTACCGCGATCCGAGATCACCAAGAGCTCCAAACAATCCACTTCTCCAACCAGCCGAAAACCCTAGTCCCTAGGGTTTGCACTGCCGGCCACCTCTTCCCCTCCCTTTGCGCCGCCGTCCACCGGAGCCGGCTCCAAGCCCTCCGGATCAGCAGTACACCTTGAGAGGAAGATGATGAAGAAGAAGAAGGTAAGAAACAACCTTCTTCTCAGCCACAAAAGCCCATGCAACCTCCTCTTCCTCTTGCTTACAGCGCCGGCGCAACCCTAGGTTGCGCCGCCTACAGCCGGCTTTCGGCGCCTACCTCGACCTCCCTGAGCACCACGCAAGGTAGAAGACTCCTCTACCTTGCTTCTGTAAGCCTCAACCGGAGTTTGGTGGAGGAGGGAAGAAGAACCGAGGAGATCTTCCTCTTCTTCTTTGTTGCGCCGCCGAGAGAGAGAGAGAGAGAGAGAGAGAGAGAGAGAGAGAGAGGAGAGGGTTTTTGGTCTTGGCTCTTGGATTGATTAATTGACTTGGTTTCTTGATCTCATAGGGTATTTATAGGGCTAAGGCAGGGACCAAGAGGAGGAGTTGGTTCTTGGCCCGCTAATGGATCCAAACCCGATCTATTAATTAAGATCCATTCCACTAAAGGATCTTAATTGAACTCACCTGACCAACCCCCATATTTTCATATGGGCTCCACATATTACGAGTCGCTCATCCCCCCGTGTTTAAGATCACGCATGCTCATTAATTAATTAAATTACCGATAATTTAAATTAGTTAACTTCTGGATCCTTGATTAATATCACTCAACCTTACCAACGTGCCGGATCAAATCCACCTGCAGGGTTTGGCACGATGAACCTTTTGAACTCATCAAGGGGGCATCATCATCCTGACTCACCAGGACACGGATTCCATCAATAATCATCGGCACATCATATTATTAATATTATTTCCCAACTTACCGGGTCTGTCGATCTAACAGAATAGATCTCGCCCTTTGATAAATCAAAGAAATAATAAATAATAATATATGCCTGATATTATTTCTGGATTAAGGGATCGTCCTCCATAATAACAACTGAGGTCTTATCCGATTATTCTGTCAGTACAAATCGGATAAGCTCGGATTTCGGTCATGCTCAATGTACTCATAGCACACTAGTGTAGTCCTATGGTCAAGACCAACTACACCTAACTACACTACAACCATCCCGATGGGTTGTCCAATTCCATCTAGGTTGTGAGCCTCTATTTATGCTAAGTAAGGCACTGATAACATGATCTTCCGTGTGACACCACACACCATGTTATCTACAATGCAAAGCAATGGGACTTCATGTATGTACTATTATAAACAAACACCTAGTGTAGTGTGATTCTCTTTTCATAAAAGATGTTCATATAATAAAAGTCATGTCTTTCAGTATACACATCTTACATATATTAATATCCTCATCCTATCAATGAGTTGCATGTAAAGTCCTCACGAGTTTAATGCAGTGGTAAAGCACTCAAAGAGGTAACGAAGAGGATCAAAATTTAAATCCCAAATAAGATAAATATTTGAAAGTCAACTTTTTAGTACACATAAGTTGTACTTTAAATTTATTTGATAGATGAATTAAGGTGGAAGATCAATTACCTCCAAGATTAGATGAGAGAAACTTAAATATCTGAATTATCAAAAAGAGAGAGACACACATATATCACATATGATGAAGAAGGCCTCAATTATGCCCAAGGGGTATGGTGTGACTTTGGATTTTGGTGTTTGAACAAAAAGTTTAAATTAGGTTTTGAACATGTATATGATATATGTGTTGGAGTAAGCAGAGATAAGCATAAATACATATGGAGCATGGAAAGCCCATATAGCTTAACGAGATTGATCGAGTGATGATTGGACATTGACATGGAGTAATCAACGTGGCAAAAAGTGATTCGCTCACCCCCATCAATCCATCCCAGGGCTAACACAGATGAGATAAGTCACGGGAGCTACTAGCCCGGATATTATGGCTAACGCATAGGGAGAGCAGACACACTGACATTGTTAGGTTCTCTCAGACCTCAAGATAATAACACCACACGCGCTAGTCATTAATCCATCTCATAGAGTTACCAAGATAGAATGTTTAATGGCTCGGAAAGCCATTGAGATTGGAGAAGGATACCAAACATTTGAAAAACTACGGGATCAGGAGTACTAAAATGGTAAAAATGATGCTAGGATAGCTTTGGAGTAATGATGACGCAGCTAGGTTAGCAGCATGATGACTTTAGATCCATAAGTGATCAAAGAAGATTGCATGTGACAACTAAGATACTTCAGAATGAGGATGACAACCGATGGAGTTTGATCACATAGGCAAGGGATGTGAAAGATGACATATAGAGGACTCAGGTACATTTGAAGGAAGCCAGGTGTATGACTTAAATGAGAGATGGTTGTGGTTAAAGTCAAGTTGTAATGGTAGAATTCGTAAGCTATGAGTAATGAGTAATTTTTATCCATGAGGATGAGTGTAGAATTCAACATGGATAATTATTATTTTATTTTTGGATAATCTAGATATATGAACGACTAATTAATCTGGAAATAGACGAATTTTTTCTCGGTTTACTTATTAAGTAAATCCGAAGTACAACTTATATACACTCAACCTCTAGAATATTCGTATGTATTGGGATCGAGATAGGCATACTTGGTGGCAAATGATGATAAAGTTCACCCCATGCACCCCTCATAACTGGTCCCCAGGTTATGTGTAGGGAGATAAATCGCGGATAGGTACGAGCCTGAGCAGTGACAAGTGCATAGGGGAGGACAAAAACCTAGCTACTAGTCAGGAATTGATTCCCAAACCTCGTGATGATAGCACCCGATGTACTAGCTTGACATAGGTATACTTGGTGGCAAAAAAGTGGTTCACTAGCTCACCCCCAGTGCCCCCCGCCAATCAATCTCAGGGCCAACACGGAGGAGGTAAATCATAGGGCTACTAGCTCGGATGTTGTGACTAGCTCATGGAGAGGATTGACACAGTCTTTACAAGGTTTTATCCCCCAGACTTCAAGGTGACAACCGACATAGGCATACTTGACTGTAGAGATGGTTGTAATCATGATCGCCAGTAGACTGGTATTGGAAATCAATTGTTGGGTAGCTAGGAAACTTAATACCCCAAAGTGATTTAGAATTTGAGATTTGATCAATTAAATGGTGTAGAATCTAATCAATTAGTTGGTGATATAGTCAGCTATTTATCCCCCTCTAGCCAACCTACCTAGATTTATAATTGGTATCAAAGCTCAATTGCTTCAATAGGATTAACTGTCGCCTAAAGCAATAAAACGATGGCTGAAACTAGCATTCACCCACCAAAGTTTGAGGCAGAGTTTACTGCGTGGAAGTGTAAAATAGAGGTATGCTTTAAAACTGATTTCAAAGTTTTACTAACAATAAAATACGATTTTGAAGTATTCAAAGATGAGAACAATATGGAAAATGAAGAGCATCTTTGAAGCCAAGGTAGCACAAGGAGACCTGCTTCGGAGTCAATTAACCAACCTCCAAATAAAAAGAAAGAGAAATAATGGCTCAACTTCATGTGAAGATCAAGGAGCTGATCACCGGACTCATAAATCTTAGAGAAACGATAACGAATCGAGATTTACTAAGGTACAATTTAAACATATTCCCAAGAACACCAGAGTGGATGTCTATAGTAGACTTATACTATATCTCCAAAGACTTCGAGGTGAGTACTTTAGAAGAATTGTTTTCGACATTAGAACTTCACAAGTCTCGATATGTTGGAAGAAAAGAAAAAATGAATAACATCGCCCTGAACATGAGGAAGATCGAACCAGACACGAAATCTTCAACTAATGATGAAACGACCAACATGGTAATAAAATTTAAAAAGTTTTTTTTTAACTAATAAATTTAATAAGATGCATACCAAGAAGTACTCTGGTTCTGAAGTGAGGCATCTTGGAGAGAGTCTTGGTTGTGAACTAAGGCACATTGGAGGGCGCTCTGGATGTGAACAGTAGCGATTAGGCTACCGTTGCAGCGTGGATAAACTTTATCCATTGAGGGCACCTTGAGTCTCAACTAAGGCGCCCTAAGTGTCATGTAAGCAAATGGTTACTTTACCCGTTAAGCTATAAATATCCCCTTAGAGCTAGGAATTAAATACAACAATTGTAATTCATCTTTCCTACTCTTCTGTGAACTTTCAAAGATTGTAAGAGGTTACACCGCCTTCAACGAAGAAGTCTTTTTTAGTAGAGATTTTCGATACCTTAGATTAGCAACCTCCCCGGTTGCAACCAAGTAAATTTGAGCCCTCTTTCTTTTTGTTGTTCATGTTTAGATTTTACTTGTTTAACTAATCCATCTATTTTTGCTAAACAAGTGTAAAAGATTTGGTTTCAATTTGTAGGACTATTCACCCTCCCCTCTAGTCAGCCTACCTAGCCCTGCAGCATAATCGAGAATAAATAAAGGGTAGAGCTTACATGGCCCAGTGTCGGCAGCGGCTCACATTGGGCCTCATTGTGGTTTGGTAATCCTACATCAGTCACTCGCAATTGCTCGCCCGCCTTCCCTCCCAGTAGGAGTTCCTTCACGTTATTGACCTTGCTGCTAAGCAAGTCTTCCTCTTTGTCGAATTCATCCCCCCCCCCCCAGGAGACAAGGCCTTCGCCAAGTTTGTGACCATCTACCCAAAGTATGAGTCCTCTGATTGCATCGATGACCTCCACCATAACAAGTATTGTCGCCTCGTCACGCTAACAGCTGAGCCTACCTCGACTACTGTGGCTTTGGCTTGTTCTCCAACCTTTAGAGCTTCTAGGCCTGGGAGTCCTTCACATTCAACCTCTTCGAGATTACCGCCAACCTGAGCAACCATGCCTTGTACAACAACGTCGAGAAAGGCACGGCGATGTCAAGTGTTTTGGTGATTCCCGAGGGCTCTCCGCCAACGCACATGGTCAAGAATCTCTACCTCTCATGCAACTCCTACATGCGTGGCTGCATGGCCAAGCACGACACACCTAGCAACATCCTTGACTTCACTCTTGGCTTTGTACGCGTGCAAATTGCATCCCTAAAATCAACTCGATTACTGTGATATGAATAAAATTCGAATGCATGTTTCTACTTTGTTCAAAGGTGATTACTAGCTTCGGAGTGAGTAGAGTGGTGGAATCCACACATTCTATTATAGCAAAAGGTAATTACACTTATTTCAAATACCCCTCACAGTCTGCCCTTAGATTATGTGAAGGGAGATAAATCACAAGGTCAGTTTATAGCCGACCGCCAAATAGCTAGAGTGTGGGAAGAGTTTTTTCTCCGAGGATATGCGCCCGTCGAGATTTTGTTCCTGCCCAGGAATCCACGCATCCCAATTTCATGGTTAGCTGCAGCGCAGAGTGTCATGGTTAGACTCTCTAATAATGGATTAAGGATTTAGGGTTTGAGACTCAGTTGCGGCGTATTATTGAAAAATTTTCTCCTTGATGGATAGCAGACCTGAGAATGATGATTATCAGGATAGGTATCCATATGTACTTTCCTGATTTATCCTAGCTATCGATGAAAAACTTCGGTAGGACAGACTGATCGTCTCAGGTTCTACTGTTACCTAATTAAGCGAACCTAAAAATATTGGTCATTTGAATGAACTTTCATTAATACTTCTTGATTTATCCCGATGACAAAAAAAAATTTCATAGGATGAATCTAATCATCTCTCATATTAATCGTTCGAAGAGTTGCATATCTCAATTTAAAAAAATGAGAAAAAAACAAATCCTTCTCATTTTTCATAGTTGATTTCGTGATTTCAAATGCTTGGACATTAACGTAACATTAATTGATGATTCAACAAAGGACTTGAATAATTGTTTGAATTCAGTTTTTAAAAATGTATGCAAATATGTAGATCCTTCTGACCTTCTCGTACTTGCATCATCCAACTTCGATGCTAGAGTCTCTGTTTCATATACATCCAGTTTTGGATGGAAAAGTTTGGAACATGCGCAATTCGTGGGTTTTTCCTACCGAAAGAGAATAATTACTCACAAACGAGGATAATTTATATCAAAGAAAGTATCTTATAGAACCTAAAATCACTACACATGGGCATATATATTACTTTCATTGGGTATTATTTTCATTGAGTATATATATTTTCTTTAATTTTGACACGCATGGGCATATTACTAAAATAAAAAAATAAATTATTTTTTTTATTCATGAAAAAATACATCGCCATAATTTTCTTTGTTAAATAGAGCTATTAATAGAAAATTTTGGAATTTATAACTTTTATTGAAATATTTGATAAAAGATGTCATTATCTGATGGAAAAAAGATGACGCTGTCACGTGATCTCATGTACTTCAAAAAGAGGATAAATTATAACAAAGCATCCACATTGGCATCATGATTAATGACATAGGATAATATCAAATTTTCGATGAACAATTTAATCTCGTGAAAAATTTTATCATCAAGATAAATTGAGAAATGCTTATGACGGATGATCCAGATGTTGAGCGTCTCAAGATTCATACCTTATTTGAAAGAAAAATTTCTATAAAATATATCGTAGCTAGAGATCGAACGGACTATGAATATCTGAACACCATTCAACAAGAAAAAAATTATATAGAGAAAATGATATGAGAGGGTATGTACTATATTTTTCTTATGAAAAAGGATTATAAATAATATTTAAAATGTTTTATAATTTATATAATAAATATATTTAAAAATAGTATTATTATTTATTTCAAATAATAATCATTTAAATTTTATAAATAAAATTTAAATTATATATTTTTAATATAAAATAAAAATAAAGATAAATAAATGAACATCGAGATTCATAAATATTAAATAAATATGAGAGAATAAATATGATAATATAATATATATATATATACATATATAGATGATATATTTTTTTAAAATGATAGGTTGAGTATTATAATATTCATCATCGTGGACGCCTTTGTCCGTCTAGTTTAGCAGTGGAAAAAAAATCATTATCCATATTTGTTAGAGTTATTATTTTCTCTCGCTTGTTACAAATAAATGAGTAAGTTAGAGAGTTTGTCTGGGAGAATTAAAAATATTTGTAGTTCTATTTTAAATTTGAACTGTTCAAATTGGGCTGGATTTTAAGTTACGGTAAATTATTGAACCATATAGATAAGTTTGCTAAATACCTAAATTTCGCATCTAAATTTTAAAATTATATATTCCATATTCATTTTACCTCTCTATATTTAGCCCAACCAATGCTAGCAGGATTAAATATTTTTTAAATAGATTATTTTTTAAAAATTGATCTATGTTAAAAAAATCACCATTATCAATATAATATGGTACATTAATATTTAAGGATATGAATATATAATAACAAACAAACATATAAGATATAGTTCTATATTATTTTGAGTTCTCTTGGTTGTCGATTTCGGCTAAAATTAATTGATCAATTAAGAGAGTTCGGAATGATATAAAATTAAATCTTATGTGTGTTATCTATTTATCTTGATTATATTTATGTCTTCAAATAACAATTTGATAAATATATTTATAGTTGTGATTTTTTTTAATATGAATGTGTTCAAAAAAATTTAATTCATGTTATAAATTTTATTGCTCTAAATATATTAAGTCAAATTAATATTTGAGGATACGAATATAATCAAAAGAACGAGATGAATATATAGGATCTGATTCCATATCATTTTGAACTTTTTAGGTCTATAAGTCAATTTCTATCAAAAAAATGACTAATGAATCTAAAGAGCTCAGAATCAGGGCCGTATCGTCCATAAGGTGATGTAGGCAACCGCCTCATAGCCTAACCTTCCTAGGGACCTATTTTTTTCAATTATATAAAAAAAACCAAAGACATAGATGAGCTAAATCCTATTCTCACGGCTCGAAGGCACATACCAACGCATGCCTCTTCTTTGCACGTGATTTCTTCTCTAGCGTTCTTTCTACCAAGACACGGATCAATCGAACAAGAGGTAATTCAAATCTTTTTCTTCGACTTTCTTCTTCGTCCTGCACCATGCGACACTAAACACAGATCCACCAAATAAGTGGCAATCCTAATATTCTTCTGCGACTTTCTTCTTTGTCCTGCAACATACAATACTAGTTGCGTCATAATCGCGAAGACGACTATTCATGCGACCTAATTGTGTTGATTCGTGTAGTTGTTATCGCACGTGACACCGCTCGGTAGCTGGCTTTCGCTCGCATGACCTAATCAGGCGATGTGATGTCTTTAGTGTATTTGCTATTTGCAAACTAAACTTTATAATTATTTACAACAAAAAAGATAATTTTTTATTAGAAAAATACTGTGCTTTAGAGAAAAATCTCAAAAAATGACGTGAGATCGCAATTGTAGCGATCCCCGATGGGTTCGCCGTGCCCCCCAGGTATAGTATCCGGGCAATAATTGGACGTCAGGACGTGTGGATGTAAAGTGTCACATCATTCCTTAAAATTTTCATTAAAATTTTTCCTTGAGTGTATCATTACTCTTTTTATTATTCGCTTCAGGTCCATCAAACACAATTATGATTTTGCTCGAAATAACATGAAACCAGCTCTTTTGTATTCGTTTAATTCTATTCATTATATTTATACATTTAAAAATTAATTTGATCTAATATATTAAAAATACTGATTTTTTAAATATAAATCAATTGTTTTATAAAAAATGATCTATTTAATTTTTTTTTAAAATCCTAATTATTATATCGTAATAATCGATTGAATAAATACGGAGAAATAAATAAATAAATATGAGTTATATAATTTAGTAATTTTAAAATGTTTTGAATATTTGAAAAACTTATCTACGCGATTGGCTAATTGGCCATTTAAGTTACGTTTCAGAGAACACGCCGCGGGGACCGCTGCTATGCGGTTCGATGAGTTAGGGTTTGAGTTGGTTAGCCCTCCCTTTCATTTATCACCCGATTCTTCCCTCCCTCACGTTTCCTTCATCCACCGTCGCGGTTTCGCCACCGATCGCCAGTCGTCGCCTGCAGTTTCCGTCGGCTGACGCAGCAGCCTGCGCACTCTTTCGATTTCGGCCCCTCAGTCTCTTCGTCGCTTCGCAGAAGCTCTGGTCGCCGACGCCCTTCGCAGCAGCGTCGACCGCCGCCGCCAGCCGTCGTCTACGAAGTTAGCAGTAGCCTCCGGATACACCGCAACCCTGTTTTCCCCGAACTGTTTCATTCATTTTCAGTCTCCGTTCACTTCGAGCGGCAATAGCAACAGTTTGTCGTCTGCTTTCCCCGTTCGTGCGCACAGTAGGTCTCTTTGTTTCCTTCTCTCCTGACACAGCGTTGTCAATAGCGCAAGTTTCGGTGTTTTTTTTGGTCCTTTGTATTCGTAAGATTGACGTTTATTGTTGTTTTTCATATGAAGAAGTTTTGGGTGAACGTGAATCATCTGTGTCTGCAAGGAGGCGTTCTTCTTCTACCTGTGGCAGTGTTTTGACATTTGATCGGTGAATTACAACGCTTTTTTGTAGGTACTTCTTCTCCCTTATTTTTAGCTGGTGAAACTATACGAAGAGGTCGCTAAAGGAATCAAGTGTTGTCTGTAGGCGGTATTCACCTGATAACCTATCGTGATATGCTGGTTTTAGCGGATGTGGTGGTCCTTATATTCCATGTAGGTTGTCAAGTTGGCGAATACTGGATGGAAGAGGGTTAGAGGGAGGTAGTGCGTTGAGGATCAAACCTTTAAGGGTTAGAGATTTTGGTTGAAAAGAAAAAGAGAGAAAAAATAGTGGATCTTAGTGTTGAGAGTTTAAATGGGTGGTGGTTAGCTCGAGTGAGGTCAATGTTGAAATTAGCTATTTCTTATGGAAATCCAAATTACCTTACTGAATCTCTACTTTGATTTTGTTGTCCTGTTGACTACTGCATTATCTTGTTAAGTGTAATTCATGCAGATTATTTATGCTAAACTTGTATAATTAGCGTTTGCACGTAATACACTTTCATACACCATATCACTTTAGTCGTGTAAAATAAAAGGATCTGCATTGTCTTATCTGTTGGTGTGATAAATATTGTCAACTGACCATGTCTATTTTATAATGGAATCAAACCAAGATCTTTCATGCATGCGAGTTTACTTATTATTTTTCTTCCCGCAATTAAATATATAAGCTGCCATTGCAGGATGGAAAACAGTCAACCTTTACTTTATCAAGCACCTGCTACTATGGATACTTCAACTCATGTTCCAGCTGACCACATTTTAACAAATTCAGACAGTGTGCTTGGTAATGAAAACTCTGGTCCTGTTTCTGCAGTTCATGCATTGATGAATTCTTCTATTCCTGTTGGTATCTCCTATGAAAACAATCCAAGTTTGGTGCCAGAAGATGTTCCAGTTAGTCTGTTAAATGAAGCCAAAGTTGATTCTACAAGTGATGTGCACACTGAAAGCACCATCAGCAAGGAAAACAAGACAGATGCTACAATGCATTCTGTTGGTTATGGTTCACTCAATGGAAGCATCAATGAAATGGTAAATTATCAAACTATTGGAGCAGTTGAGAATGGAGTTATGCTGGGTGACACTGATGGAGCTTCCATTGAGCAAGTGCATGGAGATGGTACTTAGTCTTTCCACCCTTATGTTGATGAGACAATGTTCATTTGATCTATTATACTAAAAAAATTCCCTTTTTTTTTTAGGTTTCATATTTTAAACTTCACTTATTTTAAGATCTACCATCTTGATGTTCTTTTTTTCTAAATTCTACAGTGGTGTATTCTGCTGAGGAAGAAAGGTTATGGAATTTGGTTCAAGTGAATTGTTTAGATTTCAATGCATGGACATCACTTATTGAGGAAACAGAGAAAGTTGCTGAGGTATTTCTGCTATGCAACGTATCATCTCTGGGTATTAAGCATAGTGTTTTTTTTTTGATGAATTTTATCCAAGTAATTTTGTGTGTTTGTGACTTGGTAGCTCCACGATGGTAACTGTTCTTGTTGTTTGGTTTCATATGTAAATTTGCAAAGGCTGTATGGAATAAATGCATATCTTGTTTTTGTTTTTCACCTAATGAAGATTTTCATCTTATGCTGAAACTTATATTTTTATGAGAGTATGCAGTTTTTCCAAGAGGAAAATAGCTTCTCCGAGTCAGATTTATTGTCACATTAAAACGTTATACCATTAGCTAGTTCATATTGGGCAGTATTGGGAATGTGTGACTAGAAGAGTGCACTAAGGTTCGAAAAGCAGATGGTTGACTGATAGTGTATATGAGGTATGCTAGTGCATATGTGGTGATATAATGTTTATGATGATAAAATGACTAACATAATGCAATGAAGGATATATATCAACACATACAATTCATACTTTCACATAGAAGATAGTATATGTAAATCGTACAATGTAAAACACATGAAATTTAATACTCATTATCAAGGTAGTTAAAATTGGGATTTTAACTTGAATCGGAAGGGGTATTTAAAATCGTAAATCTTAAAATTGTAAATCGTATCGTAAGATTTTATAAAATTCCTATATATGCATATAAAATTATAGAGTCATATATATGGATGTAAAATAACATAAATAATAAAAAAAGTTTTAAATCGCTAAACAAACTTAAATAAACTTGCATTCATAATCAATATTACATTAGAAATGTCATCCATAAGTCACAAAATAGTGAAAAAAACATAGTAACTTCAATTAGAAAGGTTCCACCAACCATCTAATTATAGAATCTAGATGCCTCATCTATAAATCTAAAAAATATGACACATTAAAATCATAAGGTTCCACCATTTGATCCTTATCTTCCTCTCCACAAGCTTCATCATCAAAATCCTCCATATCACCATCACCAACAATATTCTCTCCAACTTGGCCTTGAACCAAGTTCTCATCTTTATTTGGAGCATCCAAATCCAAGTTGTACACATCCAAACTTTCAATCCCAAAGTCTCCATCACCATCACCATCACTGTTTTCCACAATCCACTCGTCATCAGATGAAACATCATCAAGATCTAGCTCACGAGCTCTCCTACCTTGCTTCGTTTTGGCCAATTTTGAATTAGCCATAACAAAAACAACATCATTCATTATTTTTTGCTTCAAGCGGTTTCTTCTTTTTGTGTGGACCTAAAGACAAACAAATACAATTAAGATGAGAATCCAATAGATTAGTTGGTAATTTTAAAAGTGGATTACAATTCATATTCATTTTTCCGCATTTTGAAAATCTTACCATCTCGAAGGCACTCCAGTTACACTCACATCCAGAGGAACTACATGTAAAGCTTAACACGCGAATGACAAATCTCTGCAGCTCCGGATGCTCATCTCCATAAGTCACCCACCAATCTGTTGGACTCTTCTTATCAACTGTTGCCCTAGCTAAGGCACAACCAAAAAGCTTCACTTTATTCCTGAAATCATCAATTTGAACTTCAATCTTGACTTGTTTTTCAAGATCAGGCACCATCCTTGCCATACAATCACATAATCCCCGTTTGACTTTAAGATCCGCCTTAAATTAGTGCAACTGAGGGTTGAAAAAATAACCCGCAACATGCAAAGGCCTATGGAGTTGTTTGTCCCATCTTTCATCAATGATGTTCCATAGAGGTAAATAACTAAGAATAGAATGATTTGAATTAGTTTTCTAACATAGTGTCAAAGATCATAATATTTCAATTAAATTAAAATTGATAGTTGATATTTAATAGTTACCAACTTACCATTTCTTGATACCATTGAAAGCACTTTGAATCTTCTCTTTAGCATTGTCCATTGCCTCATACATGTAGCCCATAGTTGGCTTCTCATCTGAATCCACCAACGGAGAACTCTAATTAAAGGATATGCACCCTTCAAACAAATTAGAACATTTTTCCAAAACTGCTTGTCCAAAACCAAATCCTCTATAAATCTCCCATCCCTTGTCCTAGCAAACTTGCTAGACTTCCATTAATTAGAAGTGAACATTCTTATCAAAGCTCCCTTGTTCTCATGAAGGCATCCCAAGGTTAAATAAGATGTGGCAAAGCGAGTGATGCCGGGTCTCACCAAATCTCTTCCTTTTGTGAAGCGCTGTAACAAGGAAATGAGAGAAGTTCTTGAATATCTATACGTTGTGATCTTTCTCCCCTTTGGAATTGTGTCCGCATGAATGAGTATCTTTTTTTCAAAGTCTTCTAATATCAAATTAATGCAATGTGCTGCACAAGGAGTCCAATATAATGTCTTCCTTTTCTCCAGTAACATTTCTCCAGCAACTTTATAATTTGCTGCATTGTCGGTCACAACTTGAATTCCATTTTCCTCATCAACTTCTTCCACAACTTCATCAAGCATATCAAAGATTTCTTTCTGCTGTTTTAGATTTGTGAGATGCATCTATAGACTTCAAAAACATCGTTCATTTTGGACTATTCACTAAGAAATTCAATATTGTCCTCCTCTTGTCAGTCCATCCGTCAGTTATTATGGTGCAGCCAAATTGCTTCCAAAATGCCTTATGTTCTTCAATCATGCCCATTGTTAAGTTCACTTTTTGCTTCAAATACTTCACTCTAATATCATAATAGGATGGTGCTTAAACCCCTGGCCATGTTGTGCAATTAAGTCACACATAATATGAAATTCTTCACTTCTTGTCACATTAAATGGTATGACATTGTTGTAGAAAAACTTTGCAATTGCTTGACATGCATCTTCTCTTATACTTTTCTTAAATATGCTATTGATTGTGGATTGCACTCCCCTTCTCATGAAAATGCTTCCAACTGTAGGGCCAACATTCTCAACATCCATTTCATTAGTTTTTCTCTTTTCAACAATTTCTGTAGAATCCGCAGTCAACCTTGATTTTTTAAGCAATTTTATTTGCAAACTGGTCACAATCTCCAACATCTCCTTATTCACATCTTCAAGAACAACATTACATGCTTCAACATTTAGATTTGTTGCAGCCAAATGGTGCTTCAGCCGATAAACACCTCCTGTTACTATCTTTTGACAATTTGCATTGAATCTTTGTAGTACTACCTTCAACTGAAATCCCATACTTCCATCCCACATCACTCCTACTTCCACAAATAGTTCGATAGGCTAATTTAGAAGCCACACTTGCAGAACAACTAGCACTAGAGCTGTTTGCCGTAGTAATACCACCAGGTGGAGCAGCAACACCACTTGAGCTTTGGCCACAAGGCCCACAACCAACGCCTTTAGAAGCCATCAAAGAAGTACAACAAGAGGAAGCTTCGTGGAGTGCAACAGCAATGGAGGTCGAGGAAGCTTCGCAATCGTAGCAATGGAGGCCAAGGAGAGCAACAACAATGGAGCTGAGGAAGTTTCAAGGAGAACAATAGATGGAGGTCGAGGATGCGCACCAGGGATGCTGAAGATCTGCAACAGGGACGTGCAGCAAGGAAGATGAATGCGCGCAGCAGGGATGTGCAGGGACGTAGAAGAAAGACGCAGTAGGGAAGAGGGAAGAAGAAACACGCTAGGGAAAGACGCAGAAGAAAGACGTCGAAGACACGGGCAGGGACACCGAACATGCCGGAGACACATGAAGATGAAGACGACGCGATTAGGGCATAAAAAAACAGAGAGGAAGGGTTTATTTAGACTTGAACTGGTTTTTAAAAAGAGAACTGGGTTCAATGAAAAAAAGAGGTTTTTTTTTAAATTGTTAAAATCGTATCCAAATCGTAAATCGCCATTTTAACGGTTAAAATCACGATTTCAAAATGATTTTAATAATTTATGATTTTAACTGCGATTTAAATCGTTCGGGGGTCAAAAATCGTAAAATCATACGATTTTACGATTAAAAGCTCGATTTTAACTACCATGCTCATTATTTAGCCAACAATTTGAAATAAATCATATACATAAGTAAAAAATACATATGGTTAATGCATAAAGTGTTTTTCACTTTCTAAATAAATGGTTAAGCTAATATGTACAAGTTAGAAGGTACCAAATATAATTACTTATGGTTTTCTTTGATTGGAACGATATTTTTTTGGTATCATACTGATGTTTTGATGTAGGGTGTCAGTGGTCAATTGGAGGTGTGGAAGTAGGAAAAAGATGAAAACTAAAAAAATAAGACAACTATCTAGTTAAGTTCATATTTGCTTTCCATTTGGAAAGCTGTGATTTTGACATTATCTTGTATGGAGACAAAATATAAAATAAAAAATAACAATATTATCTCAATTGTAACATATCAAGGGGTGTTGAGTGTCATCGACCTCATTGACACAACGATACTTAGGTGTTGAGTTCTATTGAGTTTTGGTAATTTATCGGAATTATAAGTTCCAACCGTTTAGCTTTGTACGGTATGAGATTTCAAACTATGGTTTTAAGTCAATTAGATTTATTCTAATTTGTTCAAATTATTCAAATATAGGGGTTTAATGTATAAACTAGCCACCTATGTGTTTCAAGCAAGTACTTGTGCTAAAAGGAAGAAATAAATCATGCACACAATAACCATATGAATGCTTGTTGTTGAAAAATAATACTCTTTTGTTCTTGTCTAATAGGTATTCAGTTTATGGATTTGTCTTTATTTGCAACAATCAATACCATGCATTTTAGGACTGGGCAACTGAGTTTCAAGCTTTTATAGTTTTGTTTAGTTGGATTGACTTGTCTTTTCTGATTTTTCATTCAAGTTCGTTTCTATTTTATCAGTTCAATTGATGTCAATCTTAAAAAAAATTATCTGCAGAATGACAATGTCAAAATCCGGAAAGTTTATGATGCATTCTTAGCTGAGTTTCCCTATGTTATGGATACTGGAAGAAATATGCTGATCACGAGGGGCGTTTGGACAGTGTCAACAAAGTTGTGGAGGTGTATGAACGAGCTGTTCTAGCAGTGACTTACTCTGTTGAAATTTGGCTGCATTATTGCACTTTTGCAATTTCGACATATGAAGATCCTGATATTATCCGACGGTACTTAATATATATTTGTTTGTCATTGAAACTAGTATGTATCATGAATCTCTAATAAGATTTAGCTCACGTTATTTTTCCTAGTTATTTGTGCCTCAACATGGTACCATTTTCCCTTTTGATTAGACTATATTTTATTTATTATACTTATTAGTTTTTGACTTTTACTTGTTACATGTTTATCTTTCAGGCTGTTTGAACGTGGACTGGCATATGTTGGCACAGATTATCTGTCATACCAATTGTGGGATGAGTATATTAGATATGAGGAGTCTCATCAGGCATGGAGTAATGTAGCCATGATTTATACCAGAATTTTGGAGAATCCAATTCAGCAACTAGATCGCTATTTTAACTGGTAATTAAACTATTATTAGGGGATTTACCATTCCATTTGTATGCTGATATGCCCATTTTGTAGCTGCATTTGTGTTTTTATTCACCCTATAATGCATCACTCATTCGTGTGATATCTTCTAATTTTGTTTTACCAAAATCTGTACTAATCCTAATCAGTATATTACATGCATGATTGATACAGACCTGATCTTTGATGATATAATGTCTGCAATGCTTAATTTTTGATGATATAATCTCTGATGCTATGGTCTTTGTGTTTTTTTTTCTTGTTTTTTTTGGGTAGAGTTTTTGGAGAATATTCTCTCAATTTTGTATTCAAATTGCTGTGATTATATAGCCCCTAGTATTTTGTCATTGTAACCTTAAAACATAATCTACAGCTTCAAAGAGTTGGCAACTACTCACTCTCTGTCCGAAATACACACGGCTGAGGAAGCTGGTATGGTGATTTCTACTTTAGAGACTGGCTTGGAATCTCTTCACGGTGAAGTTCATGATGGTGTCGTAGAACAATTTTCTAAATCTGTAAGTGCAGGTTTAACAGAAGCTGAGGAGTTGGAGAAGTATATTGATATTAGGGAAGAGATGTATAAAAAAGCTAAAGAGTTCGATTCTAAGATCATTGGTTTTGAAACAGCTATCAGAAGGCCATACTTCCATGTCAGATCTCTTGATGATATAGAGCTTGAAAACTGGCACAATTATCTTGACTTTATCGAAAGAGGAGATGATTTCAACAAGGTACATAGTCTATTTTGTTTCTTGTAGTTGTTGCTAGATGTTTTTGATGTTTTTCCAATTCCAGTTGGAATGATTTTGAACTTACAGCTCAGTCATATTGGCTGAGTATGCTTTAATGGCTAGTATGTTCTCTGAAGCTACCTTATAAAATGGGGTATTGAACTGAGGATAAAGCGTGGGCATAATGTTTGGTTTCTATGAGGCTAAGTACTTCAAACTCTTATTTGTTAGTTGATGTTCTGGGTTCATTAGGTGTTGATTAAATATCTGTTTTTAAAATTCAAATCTCATACATGCAGGTGTTTGCTTATTGCTTATCCCTTAACCATCTATCTGTCAGGCAAGGTTGGTCCCTCCTTACATAAGAGGGGCCTCCCTGATCATCTAATGGAGTATTTCTGTCACTTCTCTGTGTTTAGATCATGCTTTTTTCCTATATCTATTTAAGGTTCACCTTTCTTGCTTGTATCTTATTCATGTAATATTGCAGGTTGTTAAGTTGTATGAAAGATGTTTAATCGCTTGTGCGAATTATCCGGAGTTCTGGATCCGTTATGTTCTATGCATGGAAGCAAGTGGAAGCATGGAACTCGCCTATAATGCTCTTGCCAGGGCAACTCAAGTCTTTGTGAAGGTTTTTGTTCTCTTGGTTATACATTTCCTTTTTATCTAGATTTATATCCTTCAGCTAATAATTTGTTCTACTTCAGTTTTTTTTTTTTTGAAATGCACACTGCATTTCTAAACTAGGAAAGGTTTGTATTTGCCTTTTTTTTTTGTTTTGTGTGGTGCTCACAGCGTGTGGCACATAAGTTTCTTCTTCGTGATCTGGTGTGATTTCCTGATTCTGGACTGCTAAATCATTCTCCTTAAATTTATTTATATAGCCATCTTGGTAAATAACGTGCTCCACATGAATGATTCACTTTTATAACCGGAATTGTTTGTTTTAAAACTGCAAATGAAGTTGTCTGATGATATAATTTAGGTGCACGAATTTTTGTGATTAGATTCTTCAAAGATAGACAGACACCTTTGACTTTTAGCAGTAAGCTTAAAAATGGAGATATGAAATTCTTGTGAAACCATGACTTGGAGTTTTCAAACAAAATATACAAAATCATATATGTGATACTTAAATGACATTACTGCTTGCTTAGATTTCCCAGAAAGGTTTTTGTGGTTCAATGCTCTGACATTAACTGCACAGAGCAGGTGAACTGGATTCCCATCCATTCTTATGTTCTATTCAATATTTAAAATTTTGTGGTATAAAATATGATGAATCAGCGACCTTACTAATTTCTTTTGACAGAAACAACCTGAGATGCACCTCTTTGCTGCTAGATTCAAGGAATTATGTGCAGATGTTGACGGAGCTCGCACAACATACCAGTTTCTTTATTCAGAAGTTTCTCCTGGTTTGTTGGAGGCTATTGTGAAATATGCAAATATGGAATATCGATTGGTACTTGAAAGTTTTTCTGAAGCATGATATTTTAATTATACCTTTGCAATTGCTGTAAACTCCCAATTGGTTGTCTGTTTCCAGGGTGAGAAAGAAGCTGCTTTTTCTATTTATGAGAGTGCTATAAATGCTGAACAGGAGAAAGAGCATTCACAACTTCTGCAATTGTTGCTTATTCAATACACACGCTTTCTTTATTTGGTAAGGATTCATTTCACATTACCAATGTCTCGTGAAATTGCGTTGACTGGAGAAGCAACTCTTAATTAGTTTATGGACAGACTCATGTAAGAAGGATAAATAATTGGCTCCAAATCTTTTCTTTGTGTTCCAGCAATCCTACTGTTGATTGTTATTAATGTAGTACACTTATAGTAAAGGCAATTGTATAATTTAAATAATTACTTGATTATCTTTAATTTAACAATAACAAACCATGATTGTCTGTTGATTACATGAATTCTTGTCTCTCCATTCAACTTTATATCACTGTTAGTATCGAACATGCCTAAGTCACTTCAAATTAGTTGCATTAACTAAATTTTCTTTAGTTTCTCTACTCGCCCCTACAGTCTAGTTGTTTTTTTACGAGGGGTTTTGCTTTTTTGTTGATTCCATGGTCCTTTATGATCCACTTCAAACCAATTTTAGTTATATCAGCTAAATTTTTCTTTGATTTTTGTACTTGCCCATTCACTTATAATTGATTTTCTATTTACTAGGGGTTTTGCTTTCATTGATTTAATGATCTTTTATGATCCGCTTCAAACAAATTTTAGTGATATTAGCCAAGGAAAGAAATCTCGTACCGGTGCTGTCTGAAACGGACGAACCTACCGTTTCGACACAGGACCGCCACCGGCACAGGAGGCGCATCAATTTCGAGTGTGTCATCACGTGCGTCACGCGTCCGCCAGAAGGAAGGAAGAAGGAAGAAGGAAGAAGAATTTGGGGATGAAAACTTAGGTTTAGTTAAAACTTACTTGGTGCGGCGGAGGCGGAGGGAGAGGCGGTGAGGCGGAGGCGGAGTAGAGGCGGTGAGGCGGAGGCGGAGGCGGAGGCGAAGGTGAGGCGCGACGGTGAGGTGACGGCTGTGATGGCGCCGTTGAGGCAGTGGCGGTGATGACAGCGGGTACGACGCGGGGAGGAGGAAAAATATTGAAAGGAAAAGTTAGGTTTTGTTAAAATCTTAAATTATATATAAAATATTTAATTCTTAATTAATTATTATATGAAATATTATTATTTATTATATAAATTAATAATAATTAAATAAACTGAAAATTAATTAATATAATTAAAATATATAATTTTATAATTTTTATTTAAAATATAAAATAAAGTACAAAATAATATATAATTATATAATTTAAAGTACTTTTAAAATCAATTTTAAATTATTTTAATAAATTAAAAATAGATTAAAATTTTATAAAAATACTTAAAATAATTTTAAAAATTTATAAATAATTTTAAAAATATTAAATAATTCTAAAAAAATTTAAATTTTCAAATAAATTTAATTTTACTATAATATTTAATATATATTCTTTAGAATGTTTATAAACTATAATTATATAAATATATTATATAAATTAATAATTAATATAATTATTATATATAAATTAGGATTAATTTATATAATTATTATAGATAATATTTTCTTTTATCTTAGAATTAAAATTAATTTGAGATTTGAAACCATGAATATTAAGATACTTAAATCTCTACTTTTAGATTCTTACTTCCTAAATTTGTGAATACGTATTTTTATTGAAAATTTTGAGAAAACTATGTTACAAGTTATATATATATATATATCGAAACCGTATCGGCACGGCACGATACGATACCGAAACTGTATCGTTTCGGTCTGGGACCGAAACTTCGACACGGGTCGAAATTTTATACCTTGATATTAGCTAAAATTTTCTTTGTTCATTGTACTCACCCTTTCACTTATAATTGATTTTCTATTTTTTTGCTTCCATTGTTCCTTTGATCCTTTATGATCCACACTTAGGTTTTATATCCATTAAAATAATGATTCAGCACATTATGCTGCTTGGGACTTGGAATGACTGGGCCAATCTTAGGATTGTGATATTCTAATGCCTAGATTGCAATATTGACAATCATATTAAACGTGTTCATGTGTGTGCATTCTTATTTCATTCATCTTTAATATGCTGTCAATTAAACTTAGATGCTCTATGAAAACTTTCATCTTTAATATGCTGTCAATGAAACTTAGATGCTCTATGTAATTTTTTTTTTATGGTTTAAGGTTGCAACCTTTTCAATTCTAAGCATCTTCGAACTGTAGTTATCTAGTATTACTGACCAACAATTTGTAACTATTACTAAGTTTCATCTCTTTCTGTAGGTTGTTGGTGATGCAGAAAAAGCTAGAGAACTTTTATCTAGACATCTTGAAAATTTGCAACTATCACGACCAATTCTTGAGGTTTGTTTATAAAGTTTATTCTGCTCCAACTTTTTAATCTGTTACTTGATGTATGAAGGAATTGTCCATTTTGAATTTCCAGGCAGTTATCCACTTAGAGTCGATGCAATCATCACCAAAGCGCGTTGATTACTTGGATTCATTGGTGGAGAAATTTATTACTCCAAATCCTGGTAATGCTAACGTGACTAGTGCCATTGACAGAGAAGAGATATCATGCATCTTTTTAGAGGTAATGATTATTTTAACATCATTAAGCTTTTCATTTGGCTAATGATTGGATTACTAGAACAGTTTGTATATAGTTTCATGATTATTTGCTCTACATGGGTTATAATGAGTGAAACTTAATGTATTTGTCTGATTTAACTAGCAATGCACCACCACATAAGAATGCCATTATCTGTTTTATTAATGTTATATGAGTTAGAAGGAGAACTCCGGCCATGATAACCAAGTCATGGCCGGTCCCAAGCTCGGATAAAGGAGAGTTGCGTTAGGTTGCTAGTCAGCATTAAACTATGGTAAATGTTCAATGAATTGGTTCATTAAACTATTGTGCTAATGCTAGGTTGTTCTCTGGAAGAAAAACGTTGCAGGGTCTGATTGTAATGTCTCGACAAAGACCGCTACATCTCCAGAATTCGAGTGTAGTGATAATTATGCAAGAGTTCGCGTTGCAAGGTCCGACTATAACGTATCGGCAAGGACATCTCCATGAAAACTTGACATTAGGCAAGAGTTCTCACACTATAGGTTGAATAAGAACAAATATTATAGGAAAATTAATAGTCTAAGGTTTGGAACATGGAACATAGGAATCCTCACTGGTAAAACAATGGAGATAGTAGATATGATGATTATGAGAAGAATTATTATTTTGTGTACAAGAGATAAAATGGGTAGACGAGAAGACAAAGATGATAGAGAACTTGAGTTTTAAGTTATGATACATGAAAGAGAATAACAAGAAATGAAGTGAGTATTTTTTTAGATAGTTCATTAATGGATGAAGTTATAGGAGTAGTAATAATGGGGATAAAATTATAGCTCTCAAGATAGTAGTGGCGAAAGAAATTAAGAACGTAATTATTATATATGCACTTCAAGTAGGATTAGATGAAAATACCAAATCAAGGTTTTGGGACGACCTAGATGAATTATTACAAAACATTCCACTAATGAAATGATTTTAATAGGAGGCAATCTAAATAATCTTGTTGGAATGAAAAATGAGGAATATGAGAGAGTGTATGAGAATGAGTTTGGAACAAGAAATGAAAAAGGAAAAATTATATTGGCTTTTACGATAGCATGTGATCTTATATTAGCTAATACGTCTTTTAAGAAAAGAAAACATTTGATCATGTTCAAAAGTGGGAATAATAAATTGCAAATTGACTTTCTTATGGTATGAAGAGAGAGAAAGATTTGTAAAATTGCAAGGTCATCCTTGGAGAAAACTTAACTACTCAACATAGGTTAGTAGTGTTGGATATATACTTCAATCATACTATCAATAGAAAGAAAATATATACAACTTCCAGAATTAAGTGGTGGAAATTAAAGGATAAGAAATAAAATATATTTAAGAAGGAGATAGGAGTTCTAACATTAGGTGAAATATACGGTGACTCTAATATATAGGATAAGATGATACCAAAGTTGAAAATAATAACTAATAGTGTACTTGGTGAGTCAAAGGGGCATGCACCACCAAAGGTTTTAGGCTTAATAAAGTAAAGACAGAATATATGAAATTTATGTTTAGCAATATTAGACGTAATGAGACAATTGTTAAGATAGGAGATAATGAGTTGTCTGGAATTGAGAGCTTTTAGTATTTAGAATTATTTTTGCAAAACGATGGAGGGATCGAGAGAGATGTCGTACCAGAATGGTTGAAATGGAGGATGGTGTCGGATGTTTTATGCGATCGTAAAATATCTTTAAATCTTAAAGGGAAATTTTACAAAATGACAGTTAAATCTGTTATGTTACATGGTGTTGAATGTTGAACTATGACTTGAATATTAAGCAGAAGATGAGAGTTGCATATATGAGGATATTAAGGTGGATGTGTGGACATATGAGGATGGACAGAGCATTAGTGAGAAAGTTAGAGTGATATCTATTAAGGGAAAATTCTGAGAGACATTTAAGATGGTACAAACATATACTTAGATGACCAATAAATGTTCCAGTTAGGAGATGTGAAACTATGACAAATATGTATATCAAATGAGGAGGATAAAAAAAGATTTGGTTAGCAATAATAAAATAAGTTTTGATAAAAATTATTTAAGTATAGATGTTGATATGGTAGGAGATATACTCTAATGGTGTAGAAAGATTCATATAACCTACCTCGCCTAGTGGGATGCTTGATGTTGTATGAGTTAGAATGTGATGGTTGATTTGGATATAAAGCTTATATATCGGCCTAGGTTATGTACAATATTTTATATAGCTAATGTACATTATTTTATAAGTTGAATTCCTTGAATCCTATATTCTTTGCTCCCATCTACTTTTTTTCCTAAATTTTTTCATTGCCTGCCTTCTCTGCTTCATTCATGTTTTAATGGCTCTCTTTCTCTACTCCCCTCCATCCGAACCTGGTCTTGCTTTATCAATATTTTAACATTTCCATGATGAACTCATGATTTATTACTGCTATATTTAGTGCTAGAATTTCCGCTGGCAGTCATTTTCAAAATACCGGGATCATAATTTTTGGGTAAATATGAGAGACGCTTGTTCCGAGACACATTTAATTATGTAACATGCAATTCCTATAAGTTAACAACACAACAAATTGTTTTGCCCAGCAGGTGAAAAATAGTTTGCTTTGGAGTGATGACAAGGCGCACCTATGTTTTTTGGCCTTTACTTTCCTTAACCTCCTTTTCTGCCTACTGAAGTTGCATGACATCATTCCCTCGCTGAGATTGCACCCCTAGATTCGCCCTCTGGTATTTGATAGTCTCCTGTTGCTGCTGTTTTGTTGCGAGTTTCGCTATTGGCACTGTCACAGAATGGTTCTTAGTAACCGCCTTGATGATTTAAAATGGTATCGAATACCATAGTTAATATGATTCAGGCTGCAAAGTATACATAAAATTTTGATAACTTAACTTTTTTTTCTCTGATACTTCATAAATCTAAGTTTCTCTCTTGTTGATAGATTGATTGATTGTCAGTCAAGAGGGGTGGACGAATTTAACTTCTATTAGTAAATGAGAAATCTGCTAATCACAAAGGTCCTTGAGAGAAATCAGTGAGTGTTCAAAATGATTTGTTTGTTTTTTTGAGAGAAAATCAGTGGGTGTTCAAAATCTGCTAATCTAACAAAGGTCTTTGAGAGCATGTAATCGAAACATAATTTATTAATTTTATGACAATCCAATGTGCCATAGATTCACTATTCAATATCATGTTGGCCTATGTGTTTTTTTTATTAAATGCTGTACCATTCCATTTCACACACACAATTATCAATGTCAAACTTATGACACCGTGTTGGAGATGGACGGCAATGTCTGATGATGTAGAAGTCTCTTGTGAGGTCAAAAAAGTTAGCACACCAGTGATATTGGTAGAACCATAGGTGGTAAGCATTCAAGAAGCAAGATAATAAGGCAACACCAGGAGTTATTTTCTTCTGACAAATAATAGTTTCACTTTATCAAAATATACCCAACCATTTCCAAGGAAGATATTCCTGAAATGGATTTGTGATTGCCCATAGACTTGCGAGTGCTCTCTTGTGGCTATATATAGCCTTGAAAGTCCTCAATGAAGAAATGAGTTTCAGACAGATGACGCAAAATATATCTCATCATGCAATTAAACACATCAACCAAGCCACACAAGATTCAACTAAGAAAGGGAAAACATGCAGGAAGAATAAAATCATGAAATTCTAGCTCAAGACATTTACAACGACAAGAAAACATAGTTGTATAAAAATGTTGAAGCATCAGCACGTCACAGGGAAGAGTGGACCACATTTTTGTCTAAATATAAATTTTGGAACTAAAAAACATATGCTACAACCAATTGTCAAAGAGAAAACCTTAAAAGAGAAATTAAAATAACCCATTTGCATATTCACAATTTGAAATTACAAATGCAAGGATCTATTGGAGAAGCTATTTCATCAGAGAACTGCAAAAAAACCAGAGAGACGAATTGCAAATTAAAAAAATTGTGAATTTGTATGTGGGTTAAAGACATGATTGAGCCACCATAAACAATCCTTAGAATCTTCGTAAGTTGCTATGAACTCAATGGATTATAATCGTCTTTGCTACCTAAATGAGTTATAGAAAGATAACGTAGAATATGCTTAAAACATAGATGTAAACAACGATAATATCATGATAGTTCCAATTTAGATTAGAAAAATTGTCGTGAGGGAAGTGAGGGAAATGAGCGCTATTAGATATTGTTGGGGATGCAGATTGAGGCATTTGTGCACAACGTTGAGCTGCTCAAGATTTGTTATACTGGGTACAGATCCAACAGTGGGCCTGACAGTTGGTTGAGGCTGCCATTGAAGAAGGTGGAGTGGGGAATCAACCTGATCCGAGCAGGTGGTATCTTCATGGACTTCCAGTTTATGTGTGCATTGAGGGCTGACGTAGGAGTAAAATTGAGGGTTATAGTTTGCTCAGCAACTCTCTGTCTAGGTTGATGAATTGGAAGGTTTGATATAGAGAGGCACATCAAGCAAAACGTAAAGGGAGAGATGACTGAGAACACCAGGAAAACAGGGAGAGAGAGGGAGAGATGATTGGCAACGGGGAGCAGGAGGGTGAGTGAGGGGAGTTTAGGAAGGGGATGAAGACACATGGGGGTATTGCAAAATATAGTTGTTAGATCACATCAATTTACAATTATAGGTTTTTAATAGCTTATTCTACCAGTTCAGAGTATCATGAGTGATAAAGGACAATACACTTTCATTCCAAACTTTATGCTCCTTACTCTTTCACAAGAAATTTTCCACCATTTGTTTTATATTTTATTGAAATTATATTGAGATATGACATTTTATTTTCTTCTTGTATTTTTTAATTTTCTGTTATAATGTAACTTTATTATTTTTGTTTTGGTTTCAATGCATAATGTGTGGAACTTCTCTTTTAGTTTTTGGATCTCTTTGGAGATGCACAGTCAATCAAAAAAGCCTCCAATCGGCATGCTTTACTTTTTTTGCGTCAAAAGGGTTTGGTGATTTCAAAAAAAAGGCATGCTGAAGATTTTCTTGCTTCAGACGGTGCTAAGATGTCGAAGAGCTTCCATGAACCAGGTCAGTCTATGTTGGGGGCCTATCCAAATGTTCAAAGTCAGTGGCCAGCTAGTTATGGACAAACAACTCCTGCTTGGCCAACGGTCACCCAGCCACAGACCCAATGGAATCCTGGATATGCATCACATGTAAGTTATATACGTGTACTACCTTTTTGTGAAATCAGGCATTTTCTTTGGTCCTGCACCTTTGGACAATATTAATGCTTTATATCCTTCTTAAATTCTTTAGAAATTGTCCATTTTTTTGACTGATACTATGATGTTAATTGCATTTGGTTTTATCTCCTGTGTACTTTAGTTTGTCTCACAAGGTTTGAAATTTCAGGCTGGATATGCTGCATATGGAAGTTATGCTAATTCTGGTCAGCCACAAGTTGCTGCATCAGCTACTCAGAGCACTGCGTACGGTGCTTATCCACCAACATACCAGGTGGAGGTACTTGATGCTACTTGTTTTTTAGAGAATAGCTGTTAAATTATTAATTTCCAAGCATTTCCATGCTTAAATTGGTAGAAGTGAACACTTTCTATTTTTGGAGTTAGGTACTTGATTGTTTTTTCTTATTTCGGGAAAGGCCAAGAATTTTCTATTCAAACAGAGCAACTTGGTGTAGGAAGCTTTCGCCAATGTAGGGTCCTGGCGTAGGGTCGGACCATATTAGGTCTATTGTAGGTAGCTTTATATTGCATCGAACTTGTGACTACAAGGTCACACGACATCAATTTTACCATTGCACTAAGGCTGTTAAGTATTTTCTTTTAAAAAAATAAATTTTATCATAAGAAGAAGCCAAAAAGAAAATTGAAGTTTCCATGGAGCAAACTCACCTAGCCGCCTTCAACTTTGCTGAACTTTATTGCATAATATATTCCTTTGTTTCTCAATTTACTTTCTGGCAAATGTTGTAGGATCTAGGAGCAAGTTTTTTTTTACCCCTTTCAGAATTGAAACTTTTGGATTATGTACAATGTTTACATTCAAAACTTAAGCTTACCTTCAAAACTATTCTTGTATGCTATCTGATCTCAAAAAGTAGAGATGCGAGTTATTCTCAGTATAGTTGCAATTTTTGGACCATTATGTAAAAGAACAAGTTGAATTCTTGCCATTCTTGTCTGATGAAAAGTCCAATAGGTCACTGCAAGGGAGGATGGTGCAATTTTATACATGAAATTGACAACATTGCCATCTTGGCTATTTTGACTTGTATATAGTACTGTAATAATTTACCATTTTTACTTAACTTGATCTTCTAGCGCATTGTAACTTTTATTTGGTACTGCAGACTGATACTTTCCAGTATCTTCCAAGATTGTTTATTGTAGTTTCATTTGGATCATAGGATAGAAAAAACCTGATTAGTATCATGGATCTTCGTTTAAATATTTAATTAAACTTATTGTAGTGAAGCTCCACTGCTTATAACCCATGCTTGCTTCTCATTATTGTTGGTTCCCAAATAATCGTTTTTGGATGGTGCTTTTATAGATCTCTGTTGATTTGTTTGGGCAAAAAATTTCAGTTGGATTTAAGTTATTTCTAACTGAAGTTTTCATCTAATTCTTGATTGTGAAGGCTTATCCTCAACCTGGTTATGGACAGCCATCAGCAGCAGCAGTAGCACCAGGATTTCCTCAACTAGTAGCAGCTCCACAGCCATATTATGGCAGCTATTGATGATATTGTATTTTATTTGAGTCTTCTATTTAGTCAGCAAGGCTAGTCCTATTTCTGCCTTCTTTTGCTGCCATGAAGCAGTTGGAGCTTGATTGCTATGTGAAAATCGCGCTTGGTTTTAGGCTGGCCATGTGGAAGCAGGAACAATTTAGCGCACTGTTCCTTGTCGATCTTGCTGATTCTGTTTCAATCTTCTATGCTTCCTCCAGCCTGGAAACTATACTTCTTTGTGGCTGCAGAGTACTCAGTTTCTTTTGTGTAACGACACTAGACATGTAGATAGTAATTTTTGTTGAATGTTGACGAGCAGTCTACGTTACAAACACTCAATGCTAATGGAGTAGAATCTACAGAATGCAACTTTCTTTTCTTTTCCCTGCCCTTTTGCCCTTCGTTCAAGATTATAGTGAGCCTTGAGTAGGTTTGATCTGTTTGTGTACTTCGGAACATTGGTAATTCACTGGAATTTAAGTGCAAGTTGTGTTCGTCACAATAATTGTGGAATTACCAAAATGCGTGCTTTTTGTCATTTCTGTACAAACAAAACATGAGCCAGGTATTTTCCCCATTTATCTAGTAATTCTGAAAGCTTATACAATGTAAAAGATATCCAATGCTTAAATGATTTATACTAGCTCTAATTTCAATCGTCTTTTTGTTACCTCTCCCAAAACAATTGAAAAACAAATTTAAATTGAAAATAAATATAATTTATAAAAAATAATTCTAATCTAATTAGTAATAAAATAATTTTGTTTTATTTGAGCTAAATTTAAAAAAATCTTCCAATTTTAAATCTATACTATATGATGTCATAAATCATATTAATTTGAGTTGAAGTTAATTACGTGTTTCAAAATTTGCTTATTTACCACTATTCTAAATAGATAATAGAATACATATAAAATCTTAACTATTTAAGTTTACTTAAGTTCAAATTAAAAATAAATCAAATTTGATAGTCTTATCTAATATCCAAATTGAAATCAATAAATTTACCTAGCATATAAAATTAATAAATTAATTATTTTAGTTTTATTTATATCTATTTGGACTTCCATACCAGTGATCTAAAAATGATTACATGCTCACGTGAATCCATGACTCATGCCATCCTCGAACCTGTCCAGTATAGTTCGGCGGCGGAGCGCGCATGTCGAGGACAATCGACGTTATAAAAGTGCACGTCATTCACGTTGAGTTCCGCTAAATTTACTTCTCTATCATTGCTCATTAAAATCCATAGGAAAGGTAAGTTTCCTCCTACGTCATACAGGATTTGATATCCCGTATTAATACGATTCAAATAGAGAAAAATACGAAGAGATTATATATTTGACATGAGTATTTGATTATATATATATATATATATATAAGATTTTTTTAAATTTGTTAATTATTTGTATTGATGTTAAAAATAGATTATATAGATGTATAATTTATTTTTTAAATTATATATATGTATATATATTTAATATGATAGTAATTTTATTATGTTTTTTTCGAATGATAATAATTAAATAGAAATAAAAAAAATTTATAGTATAGAAGATATTTAATTTTTTAATAGGTATGACGATAATCATAAAATATAAGTATTGAGGATATAAAATTCTATTTAAATTCGACCCATCATTTCTATTCATAGTCTTACGATCTTCTATAGGGATGTTGAATTTCATGAAATATTTGAGCGGAGGCCGAATCCGTGGTAAAAAAAATTAATAAATTTATTTTCGTGAGCAGTATATCAATTCGGGACAGTTTAAAGCATCTCCCATACAAGTTTCAGGAGAGATTTGAAAAATAAAAAAATTGAATAAAAAGGTTTCAAATTTTATAGAGGTGATAATGAAAAATTTTATAGAGCTGATAATGAAAAATCCAACCATATAATTCGATATATATATATTGAAAATATTGTAATAAAGTTTTATAATATTGATGTGTTATAACGATGGAAGGTGTACATAAATGAGCACTTCGTTGAAAAATAATTAATTTGGTCAAGTAATATCAAATTTAGAACGATTAATTCAATTTCATCAAAATTTTTTATGTAAATCAGAAAAATATAAATGAAGGCCCATCGTAACAATGAATACTCCATTAAAAAGAAAAATTCTCAATAATACATCATAACTGAATTTCAAATTCTAAATTCCTTAATTATTACAGGAAAGTCTAACCATGACATTCTATCTCCGAGGTAATATGATTAATCAGATAATAATCAAATTTGAGAGGAACGATTTAGTTCTACAAAAATTTTCTACCTACTATCAAAATAAAATCTAAAAAGAAAATCAGAGAAATATATGTCTAGAAACCCATCCTAATTACTAATATTCGTTAAATGGGCTCTCTTTATTGTTCGCCCGCAAAGTTTAACTAGAGATAAAGATAACTTACTGTCCGGAGAAATTTATTTCTTAAGAAAATGAATCCTAATAAATTATAAATTTACTCTAATCTATCGTTCAAATATTAACTCAGTTGTAATAAAATAAGATTAAAGTAATGACATAAAATAGAAGAGAGGCCTAAAAAAAAAAGGTCTAATCGGCTAGAAGTTGATAAATTTACCAGGACGCCCTGAATAAGCGTAGCCATCGTTTGTTACAGTAAAGTAGGATTGAGAATGTCCATCGGCAAGTCAAGGCTGCCATGGGTTTCAAGCGTAGCTCTGCTACGCCCAAGGCTGAGAGAACCCCACTGGACTTCCTCAACCTTTTCTTCCCACAAATCGTCGCCGGGGTCCGCAGTCCTTCAGGCGCCGCCCACTCCGCTTCCATCATCCAACCCCAAGACCGCCGCCGCCGCATTCTCCCGCTCCTTTGGAGTTTACTTCCCACGCGCCTCCGCCCAGGTGTAGGCGTCAGCCCCGCCCGCCCGACGTCGCCGAGCTTCTCCGCTACATGGAGGAGCTCCAGGAGAGGCCTTCGAACCCAGCTGCTGGATCAGAAGATCCTCCGCCAGACCGTCTCCATTGTTCCCTTCCTAGAGAAGGAGATTGCCGACACGAACGACGATCTCGCTCCTGCCGGCGAACCGATCCACCTCCTGGAAGCAGAGAAACACGCGCTGCAGGATGAGGTCGAGGCTTTGATCTCCAGGTTACGTGGCGGCGAAGAGGCGAGCCGAAGGAGAGAGAAGATGGTTGCAGAACCAGAGGCGAAGTTGGACGAGCTGAGGAAGGTGCATGGCTTTAGAACAGAGCACTCGCGAGTCATGGCATGTGGTAGAAACGGAGGTGGACGAATGCTCGTCGTCTCATCGACTCTAAGGGCTCATCGACGTTTCAGCGAGGCTGAAGAAGTCCGAAATCCGGCGATATTGCTTCTCTGAATCAAGGCGCCCAAAAGTCCGAGAGCGGATTTGCGAAGGCAGATGAAGCAGAAGCCGAACGGCTGGATCAGCAACACCAAGGCTGTGAGAAATTAGAGGATGACTTCAAGCCCCGAGATCCTCGAGTTCCGAATTCCCCTTCCCTCTATCACCAACATGGAACTCCTCCACCTCATCGTCGTCGGCGTGTCTTCGTGTTCTTTCTCAAGGTCCCGAATTGGTCCGCCACCGGCCACACCGACCGGTCCTAATACCGGACTGCTACTAGTAGGGACGTAAACAAGCCGATCCGAGTCGATCCGAGCTTTAGGGTATTTAAATTAATTTGGTAAAATAATCGAGTTGAATCCAAAATTAATCAAACTTTTAAAATGATTATTCAAATTTTACTTGATTTATTTTTTATGGATTTGAGTTTGTTTAAAGTTTGACTTGAGCTTGTTAGTTTAACTGTTATCGAGCTCTTAAATTAAATTTGGTTCGAACTTGTTTTGTTTAGATGTTATTGATTTAGATATTATTGAACTCTCAATTCAATTTTTTTAATTGTTTAAAATTTTTATTTATTTGATTATTTATTGAGTTTAATAATTTAAATTTATTTATTTTTTTTAATTTATTTAACACGTTAATATGAGTTTTGTTAATAAATATCATTCGTATGTTGTTATTCATGAACATTTTCAGAATTATAAATATTAATTGATCTTGTATATTGTATATATTGAAGGAACACAAATAATTTTTTATTAAGCTAACACTAAATTTGTTTCTGAACGTTTAATTTATTTACCGCCAACCACTTCTCCCTCCGCCTCTGGGGCTATGGTGCAGTGGTAAGGTGACTAATCACTATCTCAGGTATCCTCGGTTTGATCCCCAGCTATGGTGTATTTTGTAGGAATTTTTCCTCCAGATGGGGCGCGTACCCTGGGACGCTGGGTTTCTAGACCGTACATCGCGAGCGCTTCCCGATTTACTCTGGTGACCGGTGGAAAACTTCCGGGTCGATCACCCCAGATTTAATTTGTCTGCTACCTAATTAATATTTTTTTTCATGAGAGGCTAGGTTGGCAGGTAAGGGTGTCAATTCGGGTGGTTCGGGTCGGGTTGGGAAATTTTTTTTTTAATTCCCAACTCGAACCCGATTTCAACCCGAAACACTCGAACCCGAACCCGACCAACCCGACCAACCCGAACCCGACTCGAATAATCCGAAAAAACTGATTCAAAACCTCTTTTTCCGCTATTTTCCCTATAATTCTTCATTTTTATCTCAATACTCCATCATAATCATACTAATATTGATATTAATATACATAAAAATATCATAATTTTCAAAATAAAATTTGATTTAACTTCAAAAAAATCCACTAAACTTTAAATTCGGGTCAACCCGAACCCGACCCGAAAATTTTTAACCCGAAACCCTCCAACCCGAACCCGACCCGAACCTGAAAAGTTTCAATCCGAACTTGATTTTTTTCGGATCGATTCGGATTGGGTCGTCGGGTCGTGTTGACTTTTGACACCCCTATCGGCAGGCGACAAGCTTGAGGCGAGTGTCGCAGGTGGTTGAATTCTACCCGTCACAGATGTGGCGAGATTCAAAGAGGGAGCCCAGCTGTGGAGGTCCAAAGCAACCACCGTTGCCGCCTCCTGTTCCAATGCACGTAACATGATCGGAGAGATCTAGAATACCTCTTCCCACATCCTCGCCGTACGTAAGTCCCCTTCTCCGTTCTGCTTAGACGCGTCCTCTATTTGCATTGAACAAATATGTGTCACTGATTAAAATTTAAAAATTTTCAGATGAAGACTGATGTAGAAATACAGGACGATTTCATTAGGCTCTTAATTAAGGAAGTAGAGCTCGCGACGTTCATCAGCACCGAAGACGTCGTCGCCTTCGTCAAATGGCTTGACGACGAGCTCTCTTTCATGGTATTCTTGTTCTATTGTTCTCTTTGGTCCCAATCTCTTTTATGCAAGCACTTCAACTGGTCTGAGCATAAGGTGGATGTCATGCGCAAGGCGGCGTTCGGCTGCTACGATCTCAAGAAATTGGAGCTACCTTGGAGTCGGAAGCATTGTTCCTCGCCAGCCTTGCGCCGTTGAAGCCCCAAAAATATGAATATTTCTATAATGATATGATATTATTCACGGACTTTGCTCTTGGACTCTCCCCAAAAGGTCTCATGTCAATGAAGATACTTTATATCCTTTTGAACCTATGATCTTTTCCATTTCTAATCAATGTGGGATTTTAATTGATCCTCAACAATCCTCCTCTTAAATGAATGACCACCATTGGTTTGGGTTCTCTCCACAAGCATTTCGTCACTCTTGATCTGTTTCGGGCCTCTCCGCAAGCAATCCGGTCACTTTTTGACTTGCTTTGGGCCTTTGGGCATCTCCTCAACTTTGTTCGAGAACCCTCCCACATGACACATGATCTGATCCATAGTTCTGTGACCACTGTTGGGGTCTCAAGGATATGCATATTTTCATAATGACATGATATTGTCCACTTTGAGCATAGGTCTCCATGGCTTTGCTCGTTGGCTATTCCCAAAATATCTCATTCTAATTGAGATACTTTCTATTCTTTTAAATCCATATTTTTTTTTTCATTTCTAACTAATATAGGGCTTTGATTGATCCCCAACATGTGCTCCCTCCCTCAAGAAAATGCAGGCGCTGCTAGAGCAAGTTGTTTACCTTCTTCCTCCTCCTCCTCTTATGTGTTAGCACCAGGCTAGAGCAAGTTGTGAACAACCTATCATGTGAATGGGATGCATTACCAAAAAAAAAGGCGAAACGCTCGCCCCCAGCGCCCCCGCCAGCCCGCCCCAGGACCAACACGGAGGAGGTAAATCACGATTATCATTGGTGTGGTGAGGCGCCTGAGATCATGAATGGGACGCATTAGTACAACGATTAGGTATTCATTGCGAATGGATGCATGAGAGCGGAATAATTATGTGTGTAGGATCGGGTCGACCGGCTAGAAGGGGGGGTGAATAGACGGTTTATGAAAAATAAGCACTAACACTCGTCTTTAAAAAGAAATAAACTTGGTTGCAACAGAGTCGTTGCTTCCAAGGCAGTTGATGCTCAAATAGAAACTCCTTAAGGCGGAGAAGCCTTTACAGTTGTAGCACAGATAAAGCTTAGAGAGAAAGAGAGTTTACAACTCAATGAATTGAATTTCTAAAGCAAACCTCTAAGTCTATTTATAGCCTAAGAGAATAAATCTGGATGGTTGATTGTTGATCACTTTTCTCTTGGTCGTTGATCCATGGATGTAATCTGGATGGTTGATCTTGGATGGGATTAAACTGCATCCATTGGATTTGATTAAAGGATAATGTAATATTATCCTTTAAGTTTTAATTATTTTAATTAAAACTTTATCTTCCCCCCTTGCTCGAGATGATTGTTGTATCCATCTCGCTGTTATAATCTAGGTAGCAATATCGCCAATACATATTTGCCAACGCCCTTTATCCCAGTTGGTAAGTGGATTTGTGTATTTGGTGGAGGACTTGGGTTTGATCCTTCTTTGGCATCAAAACCTTGTTTTTTTTTCTTTTGGGCGAATTTCTTTCATTTCTTTTGGGCGCTTGGACTAGTCTTTTTTATTCTTTGTCTTCTAGGTGATTTCCGGCCAACCGAAGTTAGGCTCACCCGAACCCGACTCCGGCCTTTCGCCCCTCGAGCGTCCTTCCTCTCGGCTTCTCGTCCCTCGGACACTGCGCACGTCCTTCTCGCTCCACCGGTGTACTCTTCTGCAGCTTCCACGTCCCTCGGATTGTACTGAGCCCGTCGGCTCACTTCCCCGCGCAATCCTTCTCGTCTGTTGCGTCTTACGCTCGACTTCCTCCGTACCTAAGTTCCTGCACACTTAGCAGAGGGATTAAAACCAACAGGACCTAACCTAACTTGGTTGATCACATCAAAACCAACCGGGGCACCAACAATCTCCCCCTTTTTGATGTGGATCAACCCAAGTTTAGTTAGGGTAAACAAAAAAAAACAATAAAACTAGAACTAAATTAAGCAGTTAAGCATAGAAAAAAATATTGCAATCAATAACCACAGCCTCCCCTAAACTTAAGCTACTCTCCCCCTTTGATCACAGCAAAAATGGGGCACAAAAAATAGGGAAAGGAAAAAATATGATTAGAACTTAGAAAAATGTGAAATATTTTTTTTTTGAGCCGTGAATAGATTAAGTGCATATCACCGAAATTTAATTTTTGAATAAAAAATTTCTAAATATTTTTTAAAATTAAAAAATACGAATTTCAATTAAAAATTTATAGAAATTAATTCGTACATTGGAAAATTTTAAAAATTTTTGTATAGGTGGAAGATAAAATTATTGCTTTTTACAAAAATTTCCAAATTAAAATCTATTTTGTATATTAAAAAAAAATTATATAGTGGCAGAATAAAAAATTCAAAGATATATTTTTAAAATTCAAAAATCTCATGAAAAAAAAAATTTACCAAGTTTAATTGACTATGTGTAGATCTCAAAAAAATTGGTTCTTGCAGAATAAATTAATTTTCTATTTTTAAAGTTAAAATTTTATTTTTCAAAAGAAACTTAATCATAAAATGTGTTAATCTATTTCTAATTTTGCAAGAAAAATTATGCAGTAATAGAAAACTAATTCAAAATTGATTTTGGTATCCAAAATAGATTTCTATCGACATGATTAACTAAAAATTTGGATGGAATGTAATTCTTTGGCACCTTTTTAAATTGGCCTTTATGGTTTTTAAAATACCAATTCAACTTTTCAGGATAACTATTTTTCTTGTGTCGCAAACAGACAATATCACATTCTAATTTCTCAACTAAATTTTTCAGATCAATATTTTCATTTTTTAATTTAGAATTTTCTTTTTCTAATCTGCAATTAGATTTGAGCAAGGCTTTAACACCAGCATACAATTGATCATGAGGAAGAAAACAAACCTCACTTACCGGATCGCTTTCGAAAAGCGAGGTTCCTTCTTCATTGTCGCTTTCTGATGTCGCTCCCCCTTCAACACTGCTCCCCTCTTGATGACTTGCCATCAGCGCAAGTCCCGCGTACTCTTGAACTTCTGATTCGTCTGACGAGGTCTCGTCCCAGGTGGCCTTCAATGCCTTCTTTTTCTTTGGCTGGTTTTTGATTTTGGGACACTGATCTTTTAGGTGTCCCTCCTCGTTGCAGTTGTAGCATCGGACAGTTCGTTTCTTCGGAGACCGCCTTTTCTTCTGCATTCTCGAAAAGTTATTAGCTTTAAAAAAACTTTTAAACGAACTTACTATTTGCGTTGTCTCGTCGTCCGTCGAGGATTCTGACTCCTTCTCCATTCTCCTTGTGTTTAGGGCCAGATTCTTCGTCTTTCTAGATCCTGCCCACCGAGATTCGTGTAATTCGAAAATGGAAAATATTTCATCTAATGTACTTACCTCTAAATCTTTGGAGATGTAATAAGCGTCGACGATTGAGCTCCACTCCTGGGTCCTTGGGAAGGCGTTGAGGGCGTATCGAATGGAGTCGCGATTACTTACCGATTCGCCGAGTTGGGTGAGTCCGGAGATTAGCTCCTTTATTTTGGCATGAAGTTCAGCCACCGTTTCTCCTTCCTTCATTTGCAGGTTTATCAGCTGGTTCCGGAGGAGATCCTTTCTTGCTGATTTGGCTTCAGAGGTACCCTCATGAAGTTCTAGGAACTTCTCCCATAATTCTTTTGCGGAGTGGTAGTTGCCGATCCGGTTTACCTCTTGAGTAGGCAAGACTGTTAGGAGGTGGAACTCGGCCTTACCATTGGCAACAGATTCCGACTGCTCCTTCTTATTCCACAAGCTTTCTTCTTTTTCATCCCCGTTCGCATCTTTAGGAACTGCAAAACCATATTTTATTGATAAAAGAATATCAAAATCTGTACGAAAAAATACCTCCATTTTTTTCTTCCAGACGGTGAAATCCCCTTCGAATTTAGGTGGATGAATGTGCGCGCTGGCCATCGTCTTGTTGCTTTCTCAGGCGATTAGTCCTTCAAAAGCGAACCCGCTCTGATACCACTTGTAGGATCGGGTCGACCGGCTAGAGGGGGGTGAATAGACGGTTTATGAAAAATAAGCACTAACACTCGTCTTTAAAAAGAAATAAACTTGGTTGCAACAGAGTCGTTGCTTCCAAGGCAGTTGATGCTCAAACAGAAACTCCTTAAGGCGGAGAAGCCTTTACAGTTGTAGCACAGAGAAAGCATAGAGAGAAAGAGAGTTTACAACTCAATGAATTGAATTTCTAAAGCAAACCTCTAAGTCTATTTATAGCCTAAGAGAATAAATCTGGATGGTTGATTGTTGATCACTTTTCTCTTGGTCGTTGATCCATGGATGTAATCTGGATGGTTGATCTTGGATGGGATTAAACTGCATCCATTGGATTTGATTAAAGGATAATGTAATATTATCCTTTAAGTTTTAATTATTTTAATTAAAACTTTATCTTCCCCCCTTGCTCGAGATGATTATTGTATCCATCTCGCTGTTATAATCTAGGTAGCAATATCGCCAATACATATTTGCCAACGCCCTTTATCCCAGTTGGTAAGTGGATTTGTGTATTTGGTGGAGGACTTGGGTTCGATCCTTCCTTGGCATCAAAACCTTGTTTTTTTCTTTTAGGCGAATTTCTTTCATTTCTTTTGGGCGCTTGGACTAGTCTTTTTTATTCTTCGTCTTCTGGGTGATTTCCGGCCAACCGAAGTTAGGCTCACCCGAACCCGACTCCGGCCTTTCGCCCCTCGAGCGTCCTTCCTCCCGGCTTCTCGTCCCTCGGACACCGCGCACGTCCTTCTCGCTCCACCGGTGTACTCTTCCGCAGCTTCCACGTCCCTCGGATTGTACTGAGCCCGTCGGCTCACTTCCCCGCACAATCCTTCTCGTCCGCTGCGTCTTACGCTCGACTCCCTCCGTACCTAAGTTCCTGCATACTTAGCAGAGGGATTAAAACCAACATGACCTAACCTAACTTGGTTGATCACATCAAAACCAACTGGGGCACCAACAATGTGAACCCTACTTACTAGGCAAACATCAGGAAAGATCTTTTCACAGCAATATTAGATGTTTGTGATTCTATCAAGCCTAATCTCTTAGTAAAAGTTGTTACTTTGTGCACATGATTTCAATAGAAAGATATAAATTTATTTTTTGAAGTAAAAATCTAAAGTATTTTGTAAATTCACAAATTTCAAAGTTCTTATTGAAAAAGAAAGTAGATATAGAATTCAAACATTGATGAGAAGATGGAGTCGGTGAATTTACATCTTATGAATTTAATAATTTTTGTGAGTTGCAAGAAATTCATCATCTTTTGATGATTCCTAGATCACCCTAGTTAAACGTTGCTGAAAGGAAGAACATGACAATACTAACTATGACGTGGACTATATTAAAGTGTAAAGATATATCTATGGAGTTTTGGACTGAAACAGTGACATGTGCTATGTATGTTACAAATATCATTAACAAAAAGCTTGAAGAATATAATATCTCAAGAAGCATGAAGTATGTGGAAGCTAACCGTGTCACATCTACAAGTATTTGAATCTATTGCATTTGTACATGTCCCTAAACAAGAAAAATCTAAGTTAGATGATCGAAATCAAAATATTATTTTCATTGGATATGATGAAAATAAGGATACAGATGGTACAATTTACACAAAGGAAGGGTTGTGATTAGAAGAGATGTAGAGTTTAATGAAGAAGTATCTTGGGATTGGAGCTCAAAGGAAGAAGGGTTTTATAATTTCCTTCCTTTGATATTGAACAAGAACTTCAAGAAGAATCAACTCCATTAGCAACTCCATACGTACTCGGTTTATCAATCACAGCAAGATCATAGTCAGGAGAAAATACTCCAAAATATCGAATCCTTGATGATATATGTAATCAGACTTATGCTATTGATGAAATGAGTTTGTTTGTTTACTTGTACATATTGATCCTTAAGCTTTGAAGAACCACAACATCTGGACTAGTAGCCCTCGTGATTTACCTCCTTCATGTTGGCCTTGGGATGGGTTGGCGGGGGCGGGGGCGGCGGCGGCGAGCGAATCACCTTTTGCTACCTTTAAGCTTTGAAGAAGCAAAAGAAGATGAGAAATGGAGATGAGCCATGGATGAAGAAATTCAAGCTGATACTTAAGAGTTAGTATCTCTTCTAAAAGGTCATGAGACTATTGGAGTCAAATGTGTGTAAAAGACAAAGAGAAATACCAATAGAGAAGTAGGAAAGTATAAAGCATGACTAATTGCTAAAGGCTACAAGCAAACATTAGATATAGATTATGATAAGATATTTGCTCTAGTAGCTCGATTAGAGACAATTCCTTATTGATATCTCTTCTTGTTCAAAATTATTTAAAGATTTATTAGTTTGATATTAAATTTGCCTTTCTTAATGATTATCTTAACAAGAATGTTCACATTGAGCAACCTATTGAATATGAGGTTAATGGGCATGAAGACAAGGTCTTGAAGCTAAAGAAGACACTTTATTGGCTTAAACAAGTGCCGTGAGATTGGAATGATCGACTTGATAAATATTTACAAGATAATGATTTTTTGAGATGTACCCATGAGTATGCACTCTATATGAAAGAAGAAGGTCAGAGTATCTTACTTGTTTACATTTATGTGGATGATCTCATTTTTATAGAAAATAATCAAACAATGATTGAAGAATTCAAGATAATCATAAGTCATGAATTTAAGATTAAGCATATAGTAAGCAGAGGAGTTGTAATATAAAGACTTGTATTATAAAAATGACTGTATGGAAAAAATACTTATCTTGCAACTTCACATTACATGAGTATTTATACTACTCAATAGAAATTTCTAGACCATATTATCATTAATTAGTTACATAACTTATCCTATCTAGATACATGGATTACAATTGTTGCAAACCTTAATTTGATTCATGTACATCAAATATTTATGATTCATGTATTCAAGTTTAATTTCAACTCCTAACACTTTCCCTTAAACTTGAATCTTTTTTTACTCCAAGCACGAGTCTCATCTTTGAAAATCATCAAATTTGAGTGACTTTGTAAACATATAGCAATTTGATCCATAATCTTTATATACTCAAGTTCAATTTCTTTCTTTGCAATGCATTCTCGAATAAAATGATATCTCGTGTCAATATGCTTACTACATTCATTAACTCTGGATTCTTTGCCAAACTTTGAGTTGGCTTATTATCAATCATGATATTTATAGCATTTTCTTGCTCCAAATGAAGTTCCTTTATCAATCTTCTCAACCATATAACATGACAAGTACAAGGAGTAGTTTAATATATTCAGTTTCACAACTTTCTACTTCTCCATTGGCATTGCTCTTTGTCTCATATACCCATTTGACTTTAATAGACTTATGGGTTTTTGGAATAGATACTAACTCCCAAGTATCAGTCTTCAATGACTTGAATTTCATCATCCATGGCTCCTCTTCATTTCTCATATTTTGCTTCTTCAAAGCTCAAAGGTTCAACATCTACAAGTAAACAAAATAAACTCATTTAATCAATAACATGAGTATTGTAGATGCCATCAATATTGGAGCAATCTAGCTACTTTGAGTTTTGATGTTTGGGCAAATGTTTAAGTTATGCTTATTGTTGTATTTGATATGCATTGCGAGTATGCAGGATATAGGAACAACAAAGGAGAAAAGTCCATGTGTAATCTTGACAAATGAGGAAGATCCGACAACAAGAACTGAGGCCGAAAGAATGTCCAGAAGGAAAAACGTGAAGGATGGAGAGGCATCCGAGGGACACAAGGCTGATGGAGGAGCTAGAAGGCTAGGTTTAGGTTGGTTGGGCAAGAACGAGTGTCGAGAGATTATCGGTAAGGGAAACCTGAGGTTTAGGGTTTGGGCAGTCGACTGCTGTTGGGAGCAGTCGACTGGTGTTGGGCACAGAAAGATTAGTCGACTGATCTTTCTGTGCAGTCGACTGGTGTCGACTGGAATTCAAACGTTGGGCTGTAACGTTCGAATTCGGGTGGACCAGTCAACTGGTGTTGGCACCAGTCGACTGGTAACGGTTGGATCATTAACAAGCTTTATTTAAGAGAGCTCGGTTTGGCTAGGCAAAGGTTGACAAAATAAGCTTGGGTAAAGCTTATTAGTAGTCTACAAGTGCTCAGGTGTGGTTGCAAGGTTGTAGCGAGGTTTCTCTACCCACAAGAAGTGACACGAGCTAGCCAGAGGCTTTCTAGGGAATCATCCACCGACGGATCAGGATCGTCCACCTTATGAATAGTCGTGGAGTAGGAGTGTCATCTCCAAACCATGTAAAAGTTTAGTGTTAGCGTTTGTGTTTTTATTTGTAGTTTGTATTTTCACTTGCGCACGCTAACACGTGTAGGAAGAAATAATACATTGGGGGCAATGGGCTATCACCCCCCTTTAGCCAGCACACCGATCACCAACAAGTGGTATCAGAGCGGAAGTTCGCTCTTGTTGGATTAACCGCTAAAGGAGCAAAGGTGCTAGAGGAAGATGGATTCAGAAGGTCCGTTAGGATGGGATACTCGAATCCCACATCCATACGATCGAAATGATTTCAATTATTGGAGGTAGCAGTTGGAGACTTGGTTCCAAATGGATTAAGATCATTGGACCGCATTGGAGGTTTCATTCGAAGCTCAACAGAAAAAAGGGGAAATGCCTCTGACCTCGATATTGGACCAAGGATCAAAAGGAGAAAGCAGAGTCGGATAAGAAGGTAGCGAGAATTGTTTTAAATTTATTACCTTTTTATATTGTGTCACGTGTAGGTGAATATAAAAATGCTTATGAGCTATGGATAAAGGTGATAGCTCTTTATGAGAATTTTACACGAGGATAAGAAGTGGAGGAGCCAAAGACAAGGGCTCATTAGTTCAAGAGAAGGAGAAGGACCAATTGAAAGTTGAATCGAGTTTAACATCCGAAGAGAAGGAGGAAGTGGAATCGTCCACATCCTCAAGTGAGGAAGAAGAAGAGCAATCCAAGGTGGAGGAGATCTTAGAAGCTCAACCCTCAACCTCAACTACCGAGAAGAGTGAGAAATCCCACATCAAATGCTTTGAGTGTGGAAAAATGGGATACTACAGGAGTAGGTGTCCTTTACTCAAGAAGGTAAAAGAGGTAAATCCTAAACTCGGTAAAGTTCATTTAAAAATTAATGTGGATTGTAGGGATGGAGTTAAGGATAAGAAGCATATAATTTGCTTCACGTATGGTGCGTGGGGCCACTACCACACAAAATGTTCAAAGAAAAGAGAGCTTAAGAAGCTAGGGCATTTGAAGAAATTGAAGAAGAAGAGGAGCTCAAATTAAGAAGGAGCTTCAAAGGTAAGGGGAAGGTAATCCCTTATTTAAAATTCAATCTAATTAAGGATAAGAAGCATATAATTTGCTTCACGTGTGGTGAGTGGGGCCACTACCACACAAAATGTTTAAAGAAAAGAGAGCTCAAGAAGCTAGGGCATTTGAAGAAATTGAAGAAGAAGAGGAGCTCAAATTAAGAGGGAGCTTCAAAGGTAAGGGGAAGGTAATTCCTTATTTAAAATTCAATCTAATTTCTAATTCATATATGCTTGTTAAAAATAATATAGATTATTTACCCAAGCATAATCATGGATTTAGGTATAATGATAGGAATAGGGTTAACAAGGTAGATAATCATAAGAAATCATTACCCAAGGCTAGACCCAATAAGACAAAAACTACGATGCCTAAGGGGAGGAAGGTAGTTAATGATCAAGACATTAATCCCAAGAAGGGAAGACATATGCCTAGAAAGGTGGGTAGGTCTACTGAGTGCCAAATGCTCTACTGAGTGCGACACCTTGATGGCTAGAAAGTGGGCAGACTTGGTCAATCTGTCCACTATCACCCAAATTGCATCGTGTCCATGGGTGGTTCTTGGAAGACCTGTGATAAAGTCCATGGATATTTCTTCCCACTTCCACTCTGGAATGGGAAGTGGCTGTAGAACTCCTCCTGGTCTCTGGTGCTCTGCCTTGACTCTCTGGCAGGTCAAGCAGGTACTGATATATCTGGCCACGTCTCGCTTGAGTCCAGACCACCAGAACCTTTGCTTTAAATCTTGGTACATCTTGGTAGAACCAGGATGCATAGAGTACGGGGTACTGTGGGCTTCTTCTAAAATATTCTTTCTTAGTTCCTCATCATTGGGGACGCAAAGGCGGTCTCCAAGATAGAGGATGCCACTATCTGATACTCGAAACTCTGAATTTTCTGCCTCTTGGATCTCCTGCTTGATCTTCTGGATCTCTGGGTCTTGACCTTGCTTTCTTTGTATATCCACAAGCAGGGTTGACTCTAGAGTCAATGCAGAAAGTTGCCCAATTATTACCTCGACTCCAAAATCCTTTATTTCTTTCTGAAGTGGTAGAGACAGTGATGATAGGGACATCAGTGCTGCACAGGATTTTCTGCTCAGTGCATCTGCCACTTTATTAGCTTTACCTGGGTGGTAGAGGACTTCACAGTCATAATCTTTGACCAACTCTAGCCACCTGTGCTGCCTCATATTCAGATCCTTTTGAGTGAAGAAGTACTTCAAACTCTGATGGTCTGTGAAGATTCTGCACTGCACTCCATACAGGTAGTGTCTCCAGAGCTTCAGTGCAAAAACCACAGCTGCTAGCTCAAGGTCATGAGTGGGGTAATTCTTCTCATAGTCCTTGAGCTGTCTGGAGGCATACGCTATTACCTTTCCTTCTTGCATGAGGACAACTCCAAGGCCTATCTTGGATGCATCACTGTAGATGTCAAAGGCCTTGTCACTTTCTGGAACCGTCAGGATGGGAGCACTGGTCAGTCTCTTTTTCAGCTCTAGAAAACTGTGCTTGCATTTATCTGACCATTCAAACTTCTTGTTCTTTCTGGTCAAGGCTGTGAGTGGAGAGGCTATTCTGGAAAAGTCCTCCACAAATTTTTTGTAATATCCTGCCAGGTCTAAGAAGCTTCTGATTTCACTGGCATTCTTGGGTCTACACCAGTTGCTGACTGCTTCTATCTTGGCTGGATCAACTTGAATGCCTTCTTTGGATACAATGTGACCTAGGAAGGTCACCTGATCTAGCCAAAACTCACACTTTGAGAATTTTGCATAGAGCTTCTCCTGCTGAAGGATCTGCAGCACTATCCTCAAGTGTGTAGCATGGTCCTCTGGAGTCTGTGAGTATATGAGAATATCATCAATAAATACAATGACGAGTTTATCGAGATACTCCCTGAAGATGTGGTTCATCAGCTCCATGAAGACTGCTGGAGCATTGGTTACTCCAAAAGGCATCACTACAAATTCGTAGTGGCCGTATCTTGTCCTAAAGGCCGTCCTGGGGATGTCACTTTCTTTAACCTTTAGCTGATGATACCTAGAACGTAGGTCTATCTTCGAGAACACTGTAGCCCCTTTGAGTTGATCAAATAAATCATCTATTCTAGGAAGGGGGTACTTGTTCTTGATGGTTACCTTGTTCAGAGCTCTGTAGTCTATGCACAGACGCATAGACCCATCCTTCTTCTTGACGAAAAGTACAGGAGCTCCCCAGGGTGAATGACTCGGGCGGATGAAGCCCTTGTCTAGTAACTCCTGGAGTTGCTCTTGTAATTCCTTCAGCTCTGCAGGAGACATACGATATGGGGCTTTTGAGATCGAACCGATACCTGGCACCAGCTCAATCTCAAATTCCACCTCCCTGTTGGGCGGTAGTTCAGGTAGTTCTTCTGGAAACACTTCTGGATATTCGCAGACTACCCGTACATCCTCCTGCTTGAGTTCTTTCTTTGCTTCTGAGTCCACTACGTGTGCAAGAAAACCAGCACACCCTTGCTCTAGCATCTGGTGGGCTGCCAAGGCTGAGAGGAATTTCTGAGTCTTCCTCTTTGGGGCTCCTTGAAACTCGAATGGTGGTTCTCCTTCTGGGCTGAAAACCACCTTCCTTCTACGGCAGTCCACTGAAGCGCTGTACTTACTGAGGAAATCCATGCCCAGTATGATGTCGAAGTCTTGCATCGCAAGGACTATCAGATCGACATATAGCTCTCGGTCTGAAATCTTGATTGGCATAGCCCAGAGCCGCTGGGTGGATTCCATGATTTCCCCTGAAGGGAGAGTTGTCAGGAATCTGGACTCCCAACTCTCTGCGGGCACCTATAACTTACTAGCAAAAGGTACTGATACGAAAGAATGGGTCGCCCCAGTGTCAAACAATGTAGTAGCTAAATGCTGAAAAATAACTATTTGACCTGTTACGACCGTGGAGGCGCTAGCAGCTTCTTCCTTCGTGAGGGAAAAGACTCTGGCATTGGTTGGAACTGGTGCTGCTTCCAACCTTCCCTGACTGATCTGAGGTCCCTCCAGTATAGTAGACATGTAATGTAACTGAGGCTTGCCTTCATACTGTACGGACTGCTGAGGAAGTACCCTAAACTTGTTTGGGTAGTCTCTGGATCTGTGTCCCTCTTGTCCACATGAGTAGCATCCAGTTACACCCAAAAGGCATGCTCCTGGATGGGTCCTCCCACACTTAGGACAAGGTGGATACCTAGCTTGCTTGTTCTCTGGGTTTCCTTTTTGGCTGCCAGGCCACTGCTTCCTTTTGTGGTTCTTGTTCTTCCAATTCTGGTTATTTGGCTGAGGCTTCTGGCCTCCTGTTGTCTTGTTCTCAATCAGGACTGGCTTCTGCTGTGTTTGCTGTGCCTTGATGCTATTCAGATAGTGCTCTGAGATTAGAGCACTACTGACCAACTCCTCGCTGGTCTGGGGTCGGTGCGTCTCGCTGTTCACGTTGAGTGCTATTTCAGGGTTCAACATGCGGAGCATCAGTCTGACTCGCTCCTTCTCTGTGCTGACTAGCTCTGGGCAGAGGCGAGCTAGTCTGTTGAACTTCGTGACTGCTTCTCCCACTGGTAGGTTACCCTGTCTGAACTCCATGAAGTCCTCGTAGTGCTTGTTGGTAACCCGCATGTGGAAGAACTCCTCATAGAACTCTTGCTCGAAATCTATCCGGCTCATCTGGTTGACTATCCTCTTACTCTTGACTCGCTCCCACCACATACGAGCATCTCCAGTTAGGCAGAAGGAGGCACATTTGACCTTCTCGACTTCTGGCCAGTCAAGAAGCTCCATTGTGCTCTCTAAGGTCTTGAACTAAGCCTGGGCATCCCAGGGCTCAGTCGTGCCTGAGAAACTTTCAGGTTTCAGCCTCTGCCACTGGACGAGGTATGCTTCTTGTCTTCGGTTCACGGCAGGGGTCTCCTGTGTGACTGGTGGAACTTCAGCCACCACTGGAGTTCCCACTCCTGCTGTGGGTGGTGTAGGGGGCACTGGGTGCTGATTTGCCATCAGTGTGGCGATGGTCTTCTGTTGCTCTGTAATCTGAGCTTGCATTTGAGCAATGACTGCCATCAGGTTTGGCTATTCTGTGCCAGGCTCATTGTTATCTTGAACTGGAGTTCTGTTCCTTGCATTAGGAGCTCGGCCTCTTCTTGCCATCACTACTATATTTCTAGGTATAGAACTTGTTTTCTTACTTAGTAACCTAATATCCATTCTAGGGATTAAACATGATTTCGTGATACTAAGGTATTAAACATGCTTCCTTGTTCTATGCACATATGAGTAAGTACTTAAGCATTTCTCTATACTGCAATTAAGTAAAGGAGCAATAGAAAACTGAAACTTAAAGCTTTCTTACTTGAAGACGGCAAGGTTGATGCTGATGTGTGTGTGATGCTGGAGAATGGGAACTGCTCTGTTACCAACTGTAGCGACCCGCCTTCTCTACCTTAGACGGACCGTTACTTTGTCTACTTCTTGACTCTAATGCAACGACTAAAAATGCGAAACTTTCTTTAACTTTTTTTTTGTATTTAAATCTATCTAAGAATGATATTCTAACTTTAATAGTCATGCATTTAAACTCATCACACAAGGTTCTATAACATTACTGAAGCATTATGGAATATGAATGTAACTTTTCTAAGCATATTTAAAGCAATAAAACTTAATTCAAAAGGAGGCTAACAACATCTTGGCACATGCATCAAATAGATAGAATGTAAACCTTACTTTTCTACCGAATTTACAAGCATTTTAAGCACAATTAGGATTTAGTCCAAAAGGGAATACTAATCTCAAGAATAAGTCTAAAATTCAATGTATCAACATGCTATACTACTCATGCCCTTGCTCATCTAGTGCATTCACAAAAGTATGCATACTAATTGAAATGACATGGAATCTTCATTCTACAAAATTGAGCATGTAAAACTATCCGAAGCATAAATGTTTAATAAACTCCATAACACAATAACTTGGAATTTGGAAACCTTAAACATTGCATTTCAAATAAGCTAAACTGTCTCGTCCCAAGGACCTCTCCAAGGTCAGCCACCACACACACGTCGCTCAGCACCGCCTCGTCGCCTTCCTTCAGAATTGCTTGCCTTTACCTTTGCCTGCAGTAAGAGGAAATGCAACTATTAAGCATAAAGCTTAGCAAGTACTATCTAGCTCACAAAATCTCGAAATGTGCAAGCATGCTTTTTAGACAATGGAAGATCACATGAGATACTTTTATGCTTGAAAGAAACACTAAAACATGTATAACTCAAGACATGCATACTCAAGCATTAATAAGTCAAATCACATGAGATACTTTTATGCTTAAAAGAAACACTAAACATGTATATACTTTTATGCTTAAAAGAAACACTAAAAACATGTATAACTTAAAACATGCATACTCAAGCATTAATAAGTCTTAACTCACTTTTTCTTGGCTTAACTTGAAACTTTAGCAATTCTTTAACTTTAAATCTTTCTTTAACTTTTAGAAAACTTCCTTAAACTTTAGAAAAACTTTGGTAAAGCATATACTTGAAAATAATAACTCACTTTTTCTTGGCTTAACGTGAAACTTTAGCAATTCTTTAACTTTAAATCTTTCTTTAACTTTTAGAAAACTTCCTTAAACTTTAGAAAAACTTTGCTAAAGCATATACTTGAAAATAATAACTCACTGGGATCCACTTAAGACGTAAGTACCATCTTATGCGCGTTCCCTAAAAGGTTGGGGTAGCGAGCCGCCAATCCTAATAGAGCAGACCTTGGTCTACCAGGGCCAAGACCTTGGAATTGGACACCTGGATTTCTTTAACGACGCCCTTGGACGCCGGGTACTGGCCTTAGAAAATAAAATAGCTTTTCTTTCTTTTCTTTCTTATCTTTAAATGCCTTGGCATTTTATCGAACACCTTGTGTGCCCAAATCCCTAAGTCTTGACTTTTGGGGATTTCGTAAGGCCTTGGCCTTCTCTTTTCTTTTTCTTCATCTTTCTTTTCTTTTCTTATAAGTTTCTTAGACCTTAAACTCACATAGGGTACTCTATCAAATATATATATAAGCATATAATGAACTAAGATCACATGCAACATCTTAACTAAAAGTAAATATCTCCTTTAAAACATTTAAGGGAAAATTCTTGCGGAAAACTGCCTCTTACTACAGGTGAGCAGTACTTACCTTGATTTCTTGGACTTACAACCGAAATTAGACGACTGGGGCTCGGGTGAAACTTGAGATCTCTACGAACCGTCCGCGCCTACGTGTTCTTCTCGTCGAGACGAACGAAACGCTCCGACCCCCTTGAGATTCCCTTAGCCGGCGCCCCTTAGGAGAGGAGAGGAGGAAAGAAAACCTAGGTTCCCTTTTGTTTTTGCCGCCCCTCCCTCGCCCCCTTCTCGCACGCAGCCAAAAATTCTCCTCCAAAGGTTTTACGCGACTTAAGCGGGGTTTAAATACCTCTTCATGAAAAAACGTAACTACTCTATAAAATTATTTCTCTCCACCTTTTGTTGTGCTTGATACTCTAGCCCAGCCGGTCACTTGCGCGCCCTTAAGGGCTTGCTCCTCCTGTGGTTGCGAGTTTGAACCCCCCTGCTGCCCTTTAAAGTTTTTCCTTTTTTAAAAATACTAAACGGACTCGGAAAATTCCATAAAAATATTCTAAAAATTCCTAAAAATATCTAGAATATTTCTAAAACATTTTTAAATAGTTCTAAGGACTTTAAGAACTTCAATATGGAAATTTCGGGGCGTTACAGTAAAGGAGGTGTAATCAAGGACAAAACATCCAAGATTAAGAAGGTTAAAGTTGTGAGCCAAGGGTTACCGGACGTACACCGGTGTGGCTTAGTAACCTTGGATAAGTCACCTACAGAGGTGGCTAAGGCTAAGAGCTCAAGGGAGAGCTCAAAGAGTCAAATTCAGACCCATGATAAATGGAACTCAGGAGGATTTCTTTCGGAAGTCTAGATAGACCATGGAGTGTGCCAAAGGATTTAGAGATGGATTTGAATCTCAATCCTTGGGTTTTGGCACATTGGAGTCGAGTTTCATGCATGAAAATATGACAATGGGGTTATAGTGCATGAAAATTGGTTCTTCATGTATGATGTCATTTAAACTAATGCTAGGGATGCATTGTGGTTTGGTATGGGCAGATACATCAAGAGGAAGTCAAAACTAGGATTTTAGGTCAAGGTTCAATTGAACTATTTAGCTAGTTTTGGATTTTGTGTCAATCTTGGGATCTGAGATATATACATTTTAAATATATTTTTTCCATGTAGACATGGGTACCATAAATTACTCCACAAAATTTGAGAATTTTTGGAGATTTATGGAATTTCTGGTACATTTCTGAAATTGGGTTAGAAATACAGAAATGGGGTGATATCGGGTATCAGTCGACTGGTGCAGGGACCAATCGACTGATAATTCTATAAGATTGAATTTCGATGGGGTCAGTCGACTGGTAACTGTCTCAGTTGACTGATAAGTGCTAAAATTATTTTTAGCAAAGTTGAAATATGTCTTGATGATGTTGAACTTGTATATAATCTTATGGGGGGTTAATATACAATGTTTATGGTTACTAGAGGTTAAAAAATTTAATAATTGAGATATTGTTGGAGCTCTGTTTGATGTGTGGTAAAGAGGGAGAAATATTGGGTTTATATGGGAAACCAACACACCTTTGTAAGAAATCCAAGCTCAAGGGGGAGCTTAGGTGAAGGGGGAGAAGTACCTTTGCAAGAAAAACCTACTTAAGGGGGAGTTTAGGTAAAGGGGGAGCCTAAAGGTTAGGTTCCATGATTTATGTATGATCATTTGCTTTGTTGTTGTTTCCCTAACTTAAACGGATTGCCAAACATCAAAAAGGGAGAGATTGTTGGAACAATCTAGGTACCTTGGGTTTTGATGTTTGGGCAAAGGCTTTAGTTAGACTTATTGTTGTATTTGATATGCATTGTGAGTATGCAGGATATAGGTACAACAAAGGAGAAAAGTCCAAATGTGATCTTGGCAAATGTGGAAGATCTGGCAACAAGGACCGAGGCCGAAGGAAGCTCCAAAAGGCAAGACGTGAAGGATGGAGAGGCATCCGAGGGACGCAAGACTGATGGAGGAGCTAGAAGGCTAAGTCTAGGTTGGTGGGGCAAGGATGAGTGCTAAGAGATTGTACTCGGGAAGGAAAACCCTAGATTTAGGATTTGGGCAGTCAACTGTTGCTGGGAGCAGTCGACAGGTGTTGGGCACAGAAAGATTAGTCGACTAATCTTTCTGTGCAGTCGACTGGTGTCGGCTGGAATTCGAACGTTGGGCTATAACGTTCGAATTCGGGTGGACCAGTCGACTGGTGTTGGCACCAGCCGATTGGTAACGGTTGGATCAACAACAAGCTCTATTTATGAGAGCTCGGTTGGGCTGGGCAAAGGTTGACGAAATAAGCTTGGATAAAACTTATTAGTAGTCTACAAGTGCTCAGGTGTGGTTGCAAGGTTGTGGCGAGATTTCTTCACCCACAAGGAGCGAAACGAGCTAGCCGGAGGCTTTCCAAGGAATCATCCACCGACGGATCGGGATCATCCACCTTATGGACAGTTGTGGAGTAGGAGTGTCATCTCCAAACCATTTAAAGGTTTGGTGTTAGTGTTTGTATTTTTATTTGTAATTTGTATTTCTGCTTGCGCACGCTAACTCATGTAGGAAGAAATGTCGCATTGGGGGCAACGAACTATTCACCCCCTCTAGCCGGCACACCAATCACCAACAATCAAGACTTTAATATTCTGGAGTATTTTCTCCAACATCCTGGTGTGATGATAACCCAGGTGCATGTGGAGTTATTGGCAGAGTAGATTTCTCTTGGACTTCTTATTACATATTAAAGTAAGGAAGGAAATCATAAGGCCCTTCTTCCTTAGAGCTCTAATCCCATGATTCTTCTTCATTAAATTCTATACCAGTGCTAATCACAACCCTTCCCTTGTGTTGTTTGTACAATGTCTACTATTTGTAATTTTCATCATATCCAATGAAAATAAGTTTCATACTATGATTATCTAACTTGGATCTTTCTTGTTTAAGGACTTGCAAAGGCAATAGATCCAAATACTCATAGATGTGATAGGGTTGGTTTCCACCCACTCCATGCTTCTTGAGGCGTTACATTATATAATCTTTTTGTTGAAGATCGATTTGAATGATACACACCACATGTCACTACTTTAGCCCAAAACTCCTTAGGCATGCCTTTAGACTTTAACATATTCCTCGCCATATTAAGTATTGTTCTGTTCTTCTTTTCTGCAACTCCATTTTGTTGAGGTGATCTAGGAACTGTTAAAAGATGACGAATTCCATGGAACTCACAAAAACTGTTAAATTCATTAGATGTAAATTCACCACTTCTATCGGTCGTTAATGCTTAAATTTGAGATATATCCATTTTTTTCAACAAGAGTTTTGTGTTGGTGCCGAAAGCACCAGATCGAACCTTCTTTTGATAAGTGGAAAAGGGTTCAAGTTAAGCTGGTATGGTGTACTGATGAAGTTGTTGAGATTGCAGGAAAGTCCTAGGTAAGATGGGCAAGAAGTCTTGACCTGCAGGGTTGAGCATGAAGTCCTGGTCGGGGATCGGGCAACGAAGACTTGGCGAGTTTAGTCGAGCACGAAGACTTGGTCCAGGGGGACCGAGCAGAAGACTTTGCCGAGTGGGGATCGCGGACTGGAGTCGAGACGGGTCAAGGTCGAACGTCGTCGAGTTTCGGGTTCTCGGAGGCAGAGCAAAAGTCCAACCGGAGGTTACGGGTGGCAATAGGTAAACTCTCCTGAGAGGAGTAGATGAGGACGCGTTTCCTGACGAGGGAACAGTAGGCATCGGTCTGACCTAGGGTTTTGAGTGAAACTTGAAAGTAGGACCAAGACAACACTGGCTGTAATTCATACATATTTTAATTCTATATTTTATTATTGTATGTTTGGAACTGACCCTTGTTGCAGCTAAAAAGAGAAAGAAGTTGATTGGGGCCCCTAAATGGGACTCAGGCGCCTGAGAGCTGGCAGTGGGTGGCTGAGCTGGCGCAACGGTCTGGATTATGTGGCAAGTGCTGAGTGGAGGATCCACGTCGACACTCACGCGCTTGAAAGGGACTCAGGCGCCTAGCCAGGATAAAGTTTGACTGATTAGCGGATAGAGTTTCCGCCCGGTACGCTGCAATGTGGGCGCCTGAAAGGCCATTCAAGCGCCTGAGAAAGTACTATAAAAAGGGGTCGAGTGTAGCAGTTCATTACAACAATTCTAACACTACAATCAGTTTCTTCTTTTGTGTGTTGTGCGACCGTAGTTTCGATAAACGCTGAAACGTCGTCCGACTCTCTGAACAAAGATCTTCCTTTCATTTTAGGAGTCGGTATAATTATTTTTCTTTTATTGCACACTTTAGTTCTATAATTTATAATATTCTTGCGATTATTAGTATTGCTCAAAGTAAACGGTCAAGGATCGTGGGCTATTGATCATAGGCCTTGCAGTAGGAGCCGGTTAAGACTCCGAAGCAAGTAAAATTACTCTGAGTTAGCGATCATGTTGTGTTTTATTTTCTGCTGCTTCCTATCTCTCTCTAACTCCGACGCTTACTCTAACCTTAAGTTTTCACTGTGTACTCTATCATCATTAAGTTTTAGAATCCAAAGTTTTGTTAAGCGATATTCACGCCCTCTCTATCGCTCAATCCCGATCCTACAATTGGTATCAAAGCAGGGACTACTCAATTTTGGTTAAACCACCACTTGAGCACTTTTCGAATTTTCTATAGTTTTTTTAAAAGGGGCAATTTTGCCATCTTTCTGAAGTTTTCTTTGCCATTTTTTTTTCCGAGAACGGTGCAATCACCACTCGAGCACATTTCTTTTTATCCCACACTGCTAATCCAAGACAAAAATCTTAGTACATTCTTTTGTTTTTTGTTTTTGCAAGTTTGGATTTCTCTCTTCTATCCTTATGACCTTGCAAGAGGGTTACAGTACTATTCACCCCCTCTCTTCTCTGGGGAAGACTTTAGATAATGGAAGAGCCGGATGGAAGCCCACTTGAAAACTCAGGTGGACATGTGGATAATAATCCAAACCGGATTCGACCTTCCAAGAGATTAGCAAGGGGTGATACTGAGCTACGACAAATGGGATGTCACTGTCAAAAAGTGAATCGAAGCTGACGCAAAAGCGACACAAACTCTCCAATGCGAACTTACAAAGGAGGAGCTTAACCGCGTCGACCCCTTTAGCAATGCTAAAGAACTCTGGAACAAGTTGATAGAACTTCATGAAGGAACCTCTGACAGTAAGGTGTGTTGGTGCAGAAATCACCCAAGTTGAACCTGTATTTTGATAATGGCAAAAGGGTTCAAAAGTTAAGATATAATATTTATCTGACATGTTACTCAAGTGTGCAGGAAAAGTCCTAGCGAAGGACTGCTAGGCACCTAGCGAAAGAATGTCAGGATACAAAGCCCTAGCGAAGGACTGCTAGGCACCTAGCGAAGGAATGCCAGGATACAAAGCCCTAGCGAAGGACTGCTAGGCACCTGGCGAAGGAATGCCAGGATACAAAGACCTAGCGAAGGACTGCTAGGCACTAGGCGAAGGACAGCTTGGTACTGAAGACCTGGCGAAGGACAGCTAGGTACCTGACGAAGGACTGCTGGGCAAAAAGTCCAACCAGAGGAGCCGGTTGGCATCAGGTAAATTCTCCTGAGAGGAGTAGGTGAGGACGCGTTCCACGTCGAGGGAACAGTAGGCGTCGGTTCGACCTAGGGCTCCATTTTGGAGACCCAAAGTCAGAACCAAGACAGCTAAGGCTGTATAAAACTAACATATTATTGGTCTATGTTATTTTGGACTAACCTTGGATGCAGGACCGAAGGAACGAGTGTCTGCAGCTCAGAGAGCCTCAAAGGAGTGAGGCAGAAGCTGAGTAGGGCGCTCGGAGTGTCCCGAGCGCCCCCAAGGTGAATACAAAAAGAAGTGGAGCAAATGTACGCTTCGACAGCTCATGGGCGGGGCGCCCCCGTGATCCCGGGCGCTCCCATGCTCCCGGGCGCCCCGGATGGTCCGGGCGCCCCTAGATCAAGCTAATGAAGCGGATAAGAGGCAAGCCAGCGAGAAGCCAACGGATAAGAGTCAACCCGGGCGCCCCCGTGGTCCCAGGCACCCCCGTCAAAGTCTGATCCCGAGTTTGAAGGGATCAGAGCTGACCGAGAGGAGCTCGGATCAGATGACACGTGGGGGGGGGGGGGGGCGCCCCCAACATTAGGGGCGCCCCCAGGGGCTATAAAAAGCCCTCGACCCTATGGCTTCAAGACATCAATTCTTCCAACACATTTACGCTCTTCTGCTCCAGCGCTCTGTCCCGGAAACCTCCCGACTCGAAATACAAGCACCGACGACGTCCCTCTGCTTCGAAAATACGATCTACTCTGGATGTCGGTAATTACGAGCAACTTTCATTTAGTTTACTGTACTAATCTTGTAATCTATACCTGTAAACTTTTTGCGCATATAGAATTGCCCGCAGTAAACGGTCAACGACCGTGGGTCTTGGAGTAGAAGCCGACCGCGACTCCGAACCAAGTAAAATCTTGGTGTTCGCGTGTGTTTTACTTTAATTATTTCCGCTGCTAATTCTCTTTTACGAATCCGAACGTTTTACGATATTCACCCCCCTCTATCGTTTCTCTCGATCCAACAAGTGGTATCAGAGCGGGGAAGCTCAAATTTGGTGCAACCACCAGTTTGAGAATTTTTCGGATTTTTTGTCAAATTATTTCGTTTTTTTATCGTTAATCGAGATCGGTGCAACACCCCTCGATATTTAATTTTCTTTATCCCGCACTACTAATCCAAGACCAAGTCTTGGGACAGATTTTTTTTCTTTTCTCTTTTTCTACAGATAAAATCCTAAATGGCCATGCAAGAAGGATTCAGCACAGCCAGACCTCCACTTTTCAGTGGAGAAGACTTTTCCTACTGGAAAAGTCGAATGGAGGTCCACCTGAAAACTCAGGTGGACATGTGGATAATCATCCAGTCTGGACTGGAGATTCCAAAGAACGCTGAAGGAGTACCACAGCCATACACTGAGTGGGATACCGCTCTGAAAAGAAGAATTGAAGCGGATGCTAAAGCAACCCAGACCCTCCAATGCGGCTTAACAAAAGAGGAGCTGAACCGGGTGGGTCCATTCAACAGTGCCAAGGAGCTGTGGGGGATACTGATCGAGCTGCACAAAGGAACTTCAGACACTCGGATCAGCAAGAGAGATCTCCTCCTGAACAAGCTGTATACGATCAAGATGAACGACAACGAAATAACAGCTCAGCTCCACGCCCGAATTCAGGAACTAATGAACGAACTACACACAATCGGTCACAAGGTAGAAAACCGTGACCTGATAAGGTACGCTCTGAATGCTTTCCCGAGAAACACCTTGTGGGCATCTATGGTAGATGCATATAAGGTTTCAAGGGACCTTTCAAAAATTAAATTTGATGAACTGTTTTCAGAACTTGAATTGCATGAGCAGACTAACTGCACCCTGGCCGAGAAAGGCATTGCCTTTATGGCAGGTAAAGCTGGAAAAGTATCCAAGAAGAAACCTCAACCTGTACCAGAGTCTGATTCAGACTCAGACTCAGAAGACGAAGGAGATCGACCTAAGCTGGTCCGACTGGCCCGGAACTACTACAAGGAATTGAAGAACCAAACCAACAGAAGGAAAGCCAGCCGAAGAAAGGATGAACCAGCTGAACCCTCAAATGAAAAGAACAAGCCCAACGTGACCTGTTACGAGTGCAAGAAGAAGGGCCACTACAAGACCGAATGTCCCAACCTGAAGGAAACAAAGAAGACGAGGAAAAAGAAGGAACTTCAAGCAACGTGGGACGAGTCCTCCTCCTCCGAAGAAGAAGAGGTCCCACAATCGAACCTGCTCGCGCTAACCGCCTCAGAAGAAATCGAGACTGAGTCAGAATCGGAACGGGATGACGGAAGACTGACATTTTCAGAGGACGGCGAAATTAAGGTAAGTGGTTTTTCTAGAAGTCAGTTAAATGAGTTAATTTCTTATCTTTCTCGAGATTTGGCGAAAGCTAAACTCCGAGTCGAATCCCTCCGATAGGAAGTAAAACTCCTGAAAGAGGGAGCTGACTCTAGATCCTTAACTAAGAAGGTTCAAGAAGGAATCTCTACTCAAGTTGAAAAACTTGAGAAAGAGAACTCTCCCTGAAAACTCAGGTTAAGGACCTTAGATCAGCTTTATAACGATTCACTTTTGGTTTCAAGGGTCTTGACATGATTCTTGGAAAACAGAAATCAGTTCTAAATCGATCCGGACTAGGCTACAGAACCAAATCTAGACAAAGATCCTACTTTGCTGTACTGAATCAGTCTAGAAATAAAGTTCAGGCATGGGTACCTAAACTGTACCTGAACAAACAAACTGGATCAAATCAGTATTGGATCTCCAAGGACAAGATTCACATCTTGCCAAACCATTATCGTGGCTTTAGTCCAGGGGGAGCCAAATTGAAAATAATATTTATTGTTAGATAAAATTCAATTTTTTTTTTCAAATTGCATGATTGATTGTTTATTTAATTTCTGCAATTTACCATGCTTAGACTAAGGAATGGCTAGTTTAAGGACTGAACCAACTTAACTGAAATTTGAATAACATAGTATTGGATGGCGGTGAGATGATAGTACGTTAGGGAAACCAATTCTAATAAGGTCAAGTGGTCTCTACTTGGTCTCTTTAGACTGGTGAAACTAGCCGAAGCTACCGATCCAAAACCCAAACTAGTTAGACCAGAATTTTTCAAAAAATAATTTTGAAAGTGAAATTTCATTAAAAGGCTTTGTCAAGGAAAGGGTTGATGATCCAATAAGGCTACGGCCAAAGAAGGCCTAGTGCCTCGCCAAGACCTGGAAGCCGATTTTTGAAATTCAAATTCAAATTATTCTTTATCAAATTCGAATCTAACACAAACTTTCAGTTAATTATAGATTCAAACATTTTTTAAAAATCAACCTCAAAATAAACTCTTTTCAAAATTAAAGTAAGTTTTTCAAAATAAATCATAATTTGTGAAAATAATTCTATTTACCAAAACCTGTCTCACAAAACCTGTAAGGCTAAAGTGATTGCTAACCCTAGATTGGGTGAGACAAACTAGGTTGTGAAAATCAATTTAAGCTATTCCTGATTCTAATTAGATCCAAATCAACAAAACTCTTTATGTGTAGGAACATAAAGATTTGGACCAATGGATGTTGGATAGCGGTTGCTCCAGACACATGACTGGAGATAAATTGAAATTCACCAAACTCAAGTTCAAGAACCTAGGCTTAGTGGCATTTGGCAACAATGCTACACTCAAGGTAATTGGGTCAGGTAATATTGAACTTAAATCTGAATTTGTTATTAAGAAAGTCCTTTTGGTTGAAAATTTCAAATTTAACCTGCTTAGCATAAGTCAGTTATGTGATTCTGGTTATGTAGTTACCTTCAACAATTCTAACTGCCTGATTAGAAACTTGCAAGACTCAGAAATCATGCTTAAAGGCACTAGGAAAAATAATGTTTACACTATAAACCTACCCCTAGTACCTAAATGCATATTAACTCAGTTAGAACAATCAAACCTCTGGCATAGGAACTAGGTCACACTAACCTAAGAATTATTTCAAAAATTACCCAACTTGGCCTAATTAAAGGTATCCCTAAAATTAAAAATCATGAAAACTTAATATGTGAATCATGTAATCAAGGTAAACAAACCAGGTCTAATCACAAACTAATCCAATCTGATCAAACTCAAACCACACTTGAGCTCCTGCACCTTGACCTATTTGATTCACATGGAGCCAAGTCACTAAGCGGAAACCTGTACTGCTTAGTAATAGTTGATGATTACTCTAGGTTTACCTGGGTTAGGTTTCTAAAGACCAAAGATGAAACCCTAAACCTATTTAATGAATTCTGTAAATTAATTGAAAATCAAAATGATACTAAAATCAAAAGACTTAGAAGTGACCACGGGGGAGAATTTGAAAATCAACGGTTCGAGGAATTTTGTAAGATAAATGGGTATATACATGAATTTTCGTGTCCTAGAACCCCCCAGCAAAATGACATAGTCGAAAGGAAAAATAGAACACTACAAGAAGCTACTAGGGCTATGCTCAATGAATTCAACTTAGCTAACCAATATTGGGCAGAAACAATTAGTACGGCTTGTTACATCTGATAACTAGCATTTTATGACATTTTATTTGCTCATTTACTTAGCATTTTTTTACCCTCTCGTACGCTTAAACCATGTTTATACCATATTTTACGATAGGATTTATTTTTGGAGCTTATTATAATTTCCTCTAAATTTTGGTATTATTTCATGATTTTTGTAGGGAATTAAAGATTGGATCTTGGACCAAGGCTTGGTTCAATTCAAATGAAGATGGTTCGATTCAGCCAACCCAATTTGGACCCAAGACTGGACTGGACTGGACTAGGCTGATCTGTGGCTGAACCCAGGTCTGAACTAGGTAGAAGCTTGGCTGAACCAAGGGCTGGGTTAAGTGAGCTGCTGGGCTTGGGCTGAACTCATGGGGCTGAGCACACACAAGGGCTGAACCCATGCGCACAAATGAGGCTGGCTCGAATCATCATCGCATCGGACTCATCGCACGCAACCCATATACTCTCGATCGGCTCTAACACGCGGGGGGGGGGGGGGGGGGGGGGGCTCGAACCTTCTTCTCATCCCGATCGGATCTTCTTCCTCCACACCTCATCCACTTGATATCTCCCTCTCGTGGAATCGCCCGCTCCATCTCCTCCCATAAGGCCGACGGCTCTTCACCATCTCACCACCGCCGGCCGGCTCTTCTTTCTTCTTCCCCTTCTCTTCTTCACAACCGGCCGCGCACAACTAGGACAGAAGGGCCCGAACACAAGGGGATCCCGATTGAAACCCTAGCCGGCCGAATCCGACCAGCAGTTCCTCTTCAACACCCACGGCAGCAGCTCTTCTTCATCACAGCTGGCGATCCACAACTCCTTCCATTTGCCATCCGCAACTTAGTTTTTTTTGCTTGTTGATTGTTCTTAGAGTTTGATGTTTGTGGATTGTTGAATGCTTGTAATCAATCTCTATCTCCTATGTTTAATGTCGCTTGCATTTGACTCAATTTGATTCATGCCCGTTACTTGTTCGTTGAAATGCTTCAACCAATTGTCTTAGTTTAATTTTGCATTTTCTCAGTTTAGATTCTTTCTACGCTTTATTAATTGAATGTTTCATATTCTCTTATATTTTAAGTATGCAATTAGGTTAGATTAGGTTAAGTTTCATTAATGCTCTATTTCCTTAAATGCTTCCTTTATGTTGCCTTTCGTTCCGTTGTCAAGTGTAGTTAGGTTAAATTAGATTGTCTTACTCGCATTGTCTTTCATTAATTAGGATTAGATTTCATACTTGCTTGCTATTTCTTTTCATAGTCTTAGCGTTCAAATCCAAACCCCCAGTTTAATATCCAAAATCCAGAAGCAATAACTTGGAATCCTAAGATTATTAACCTATCATTACATTCCTTGAGAGAGACGACTCGAGTTACTCTATACTACATTAGTTTAGGGGAGTTCGATATTTTAATTGTATTTGAAACCGTAACACGACTAAAGCGGTTATCAACATCCAAAATAGGGTACTAATTAACAAGCGACACAACAAAACACCCTATGAATTATACTACCATAGACTTCCAAATCTACACTACCTAAGGATCTTTGGATGCAAAGTCCATATCCTAAACACCAAGGACTATCTAGGGAAATTCCAGTCTAAGTCAATCCCAGGCATCTTCCTAGGATATTCAACCACAAGTAGAGCCTATAGGGTTTACAACAAACAAACTAAGAAAATTGAAGAAACAACAAACTTAATATTTGATGAAGAAATCAACACAAAATCTGATAATCCAGACCTAACTTCATCAAATGCTGATCAAGAAGATAATGAATCAACTGTTGAACCCTTAATTGAACCCTTAAATGAACTAAATATTGAACCAACTTCTGAGTCAATTGAACCAAATGTTGAACCAAACATTGAACCAAATCAACCAGCCGGACCTGAGGCTGAACCAAGTTCAAGAAAAACAAGAAACCTAGACTTAGTCACCCAACTGATCAAATTGTGGGAGATCCAACTTTAGGAGTCAGAACTAGGTCTTCCTATAGAAATCTTAGTAAGATAGCCATGATTTCAAAAATTGAACCTAAGACTATAGAGGAAGCCCTACCTGATCCTGATTGGATCATAGCTATGCAAGAAGAGTTAGCCCAATTCGAAAGAAACCAAGTCTGGGAATTAGTACCTAAACCTGAGGGCAAATCCGTCATTGACACTAAGTGGGTTTTTAGGAATAAGTTAAATGATCAAGGAGAAATATTCAGAAATAAAGCCCGCTTAGTAGCAAAAGGATTCAGTCAAGTAGAAGGGTTAGATTATGACGAAACCTATGCCCCAGTAGCTAGACTTGAGTCCATTAGGATGTTATTAGCCTTTGCATCCCATAAAGGATTCAAACTATACCAAATGGATGTAAAGTCAGCCTTTCTAAATGGATTCATTAAGGAAGAAGTCTATGTAGGACAACCCCCTGTTTTGAGGACTTAGAAAGACCTGACTATGTTTACAAACTTACTAAATCACTCTATGGACTAAAACAAGCTCCTAGGGCCTGGTATGAACGTCTATCAACCTACCTAACTTCTAAAGAGTTTAAACAAGGTCAAATTGACTCAACCTTATTTATTAAAACCTTAGGAAAAGAAATCTTTATTGCCCAAATCTACGTTGATGATATAATCTTTGGGTCAACCAACTCTAATTTTCTAAAAGAATTCATGAAAATAATGGAAAATGAGTTTGAAATGAGCTTAGTTGGGGAGCTCAACTTCTTCCTAGGATTACAAATTAAACAAACTAGGGATGGAAACTATGTTCATCAATCCAAATACGCTAAAGAGTTAATAAAGAAATTTAAAATGGATAACTCTAAAAGCATAAGTACCCCCATGGCCACAAATGTAAAAATAGATAGTGACCCTGATGGTAAACCAGTAGACCTTAAACTCTATAGAAGTATGATAGGAAGCCTACTGTACCTTACAGCAAGCAGACCTGATATCCTTTTTGCTGTAGGAATGTGTGCTAGATACCAAACCTGTGCTAAGGAAACACACTTAGCAGCCCTGAAAAGAATACTAAGATATGTTATGGGCACCCTAAATATAGGGATTTGGTATCCTAGGACCTCAACCTTTGACTTGTCAGGATACACGGATTCTGATTACGCTGGTTGTAAATTAGATAGAAAGAGCACAAGTGGAAACTGCCAACTGTTAGGAAATAGTCTAGTAAGTTGGTGCAGCAGAAAATAACACTGTGTAGCTCTATCCACAACTGAAGCTGAGTATGTAGCTTTAGGAGAGTGTGTAGCACAACTCTTATGGATGATGCACACTCTCAATGACTTCTAGCTTAACTACACTCAAACTCAGGTCTACATTGACAATATTAGCTCAATCAACCTAACTAAAAACCCAATCCAACATTCCAGAACTAAACACATAGAAGTTAAACACCACTTTGTAAGAGATCATGTAGCCAGGGGTGAAATAGTCCTTAAGCATATAGACTCTAAATCTAACTTAGCTGACATATTCACAAAACCCCTACCTGAGTCTGAGTTCAGCTCACTAAGAAGGCAGTTAGGATTATGCTTAGTAGAATAGGTTTACTCTATTTTTGGTTTCTTTTGATTTGAAAAATCAGCTTTTAATAATAGTTTTAAAACTGCTTTACTGAATTTCAAAATCAGTTTTTTTAAAACAGTTTTTTTTGCAGTTTTCGACTTAGTTTTCTTTTCAAAAACTATCCCCTTCAAAACTAGGGCTTTTTCGCAAATGGACTTAGCCTAGGCCCTAACCCTAGAACTGCATGCACCTATAGATTTAGAAGCCAGCATCTCACAAGCACTTTAGGGTACTTTTGATTGATAACTTAGAATGGGTTGAGATGCTTAGGTCTTTGCCTTAATTCAAGATGCTTTAAGTCAGTGCATCTGCAGTAATTGGGACACTAAATACAACTTAAACAGTAATCAAGTCAAGTGTCAAGTTTAGAAAATCTAACTTGAACAGAACACTTAACTTGACTAACCCTAGCGAAAACTACTGTTTATAACAGTTAGTAAGTAGCTAATTGGGTTAAACAGGACCCTAAAAGAGATAATTGAAACTGATTTGGTTTAGTTCAAATCCTGAATTGGTTCAGTACAGCAATGCAGTTTATGTTTCTGCTATTATGCATTTTTTTTGCTATATTTCTTTTTGATATATGGCAAAGGGGGAGAGATAGGAAAGGAGAGATTTTAAAATTTTTTTTCTAAATCCAAAATTTCAAACTCTATCCTTTATTCAAAAAGCACTTAATTCATTTTCAAAAGTACTAAGATTCTCTAAGTACTTTAAACTTAAGTTTTCAAAATTTTTTCTAAGTACTTTAAACTTAAGTTTTCAAAAATTTTTCTAAGTACGTTAAACTTAAGTTTTCAAAATTTTCTAAGTACTTTAAACTTAAGTTTTCAAAATTTTCCTAGTATTTAAAACTTAAGTTTTCAAAATTTTCTAAGTATTTAAACTTAAGTTTTCAAAAATTTTCCTATAAGTATGAATTTTCCAAAGTGCACAACCAAAATTATGTTGGAAAATATGTCTTTAAAGTTTCTGTTGAAAATTGTTCTAAGTAAAATTAAAACCATCTTTAGACTTAGAAGTTAGTTTCAAAACCTCACGAACTTTTGAAAAATCTAGGGGGAGATTCCTTCCAGGGGGAGGAAACAAAATTTCATTTTATATGTTCTGATTAACGTAACTTTTTGAACCAGGGTTGCCATAAATCAAAAAGGGGGAGATTGTTGGTGCAGAAAGCACCCAAGTCGAACCTGTATTTTGATAATGGCAAAAGAGTTCAAAAGTTAAGATATAATGTTTATCTGACATGTTACTCAAGTGTGCAGGAAAAGTCCTAGCGAAGGACTGCTATGCACCTGGCGAAGGAATGCCAGGATACAAAGCCCTAGTGAAGGACTGCTAGGCACCTGGCGAAGGAATTCCAGGATACAAAGACCTAGCGAAGGACTGCTAGACACCAGGCGAAGGACAACTTGGTACTGAAGACCTAGCGAAGGACAGCTAGGCACCTGGCGAAGGACTGCTGGGCAAAAAGTCCAACCAGAGGAGCCGGTTGGCATCAGGTAAATTCTCCTGAGAGGAGTAGGTGAGGACGCGTTCCCCGTCGAGGGAACACTAGGTGTCGGTACGACCTAGGGCTCCATTTTGGAGACCCAAAGTCAGAACCATGACAGCTAAGGCTGTATAAAACTAACATATTATTGCTCTATGTTATTTTGGACTAACCTGGATGCAGGACCGAAGGAACGAGTGTCTGCAGCTCAGAGAGCCTTAAAGGAGTGAGGCAGAAGCTGAGTAGGGCGCCCGGAGTGTCCCAGGCGCCCCCAAGGTGAATACAAAAAGAAGTGGAGCAAATGTACGCTTCGACAGCTCATGGGCGGGGCGCCCCCGTGATCCCGAGCGCCCCCATGCTCCCGGGCACCCCGGATGGTCGGGCGCCCCTATCTCAAGCTAACGAAGCGGATAAGAGGCAAGCCAGCGAGAAACCAACGGATAAGAGTCAATCCGGGCACCCTCGTGATCCCGGGCGCCCTCGTCAAAGTTTGATCCCGAGTTTGAAGGGATCAGAGCTGACCGAGAGGAGCTCGGATCAGATGACACGTGGGGGGGGGGCGCCCCCAACGTTACGGGCGCCCCCAGGGGCTTCAAGACATCAATTCTTCCAACACATTTACGCTCTTCTGCTCCAGCGCTCTGTCCCGGAAACCTCCCGACTCGAAATACAAGCGCCGACGACGTCCCTCTGCTTCGAAAATACGATCTACTCCGGACGTCGGTAATTACGAGCGGCTTTCTTTTAGTTTACTGTACTAATCTTGTAATCTATACCTGTAAACTTTTTGCGCATATAGAATTGCCCGCAGTAAACGGTCAACGACCGTGGGCCTTGGAGTAGGAGCCGACCGCGACTTCGAACCAAGTAAAATCTTGGTGTTCGCGTGTGTTTTAATTTAATTATTTCCGCTGCTAATTTTCTTTTACGAATCCGAACGTTTTACGATATTCACCCCCCTCTATCGTTTCTCTCGATCCAACAAGGTGAGCCGTCGCGATCTGTTGTTAAATTAGCTTTATAATCTAAAAATGTAGGGCGGAAAAACTGCTTCCTAACTGCGCGTCCGAATTCAAGAAATCATGAACGGACTCCACATCATCAGGCACAAGATCGAGAATTGGGACTTAATCAGGTATACGTTAAATTCATTCCCTAGAAACTCACTGTGGGCATTTATGGTTGATGCCTATAAAGTTTCTAAGGATCTTTCGAATATAAAATTAGATGAATTATTTACTGAATTCGAATTACATGAGTAGATTAACGGTTCACTTGTAGAGAATGGTGTGACTTTGATTGCAGGTAAATCCAAGAAAAAGGCTTCGAAACCAAACCGGATTCTCCGAAGGATTGCTAGAAGATTCACGGAGCGCCGTACCCCATAACGACACCCTTGAGCAACAAATGGACCCTCAGATTCAACTAAGGTTTTCTATGCAGGAAAGGGCTTCAATAGTTCCTGCAGAAGTATTATACCACTCTAGACGAAAGATGCATTCATCTGGTTTTGGGGGTGGGTATAGTATAGGCCATAATCCTTGCAGTGTTTTTGTTGGCCTAGATGTACTGGCTTCTTCAGTTGAGGGTCACCCTTTTGAATCATAGAATCCTGGATGCTCTTTATCAAGTTCTGGATAATTTGTGGGCATCTCAATTGTACTATACCATACTCTTACATCTACATCGTCTGATTCGAAATCCGAAGAGGAAGAGCTGGCGAACCTTGTGAACGTCGTCCGAAAGCTGTTCTGAGCTCGGAAGGTTCAGAAGAAGAAGAAGACGGGACAACTAAAGGATGATCCGGCTGAACCAAAGAACAAGGTAGATCTCACCTGTTATGGGTGTGGGAAGAAGGGGCACTTCAAGTCCGAATACCCGAACGCGAAAGAGACAAAGAAGTAATGGAGGAAGAAGACATTGCAAGCAACTGGGATGAGTCGTCTTCGGAATCAGATGAGGGTGAACCAATGCACTCTAACGTCCTCGCTTTAACTGCTAAAGACGACATCGACATCAACTCCGAATCGGATGAAGAAACGGAGCACGGAACCATCGCACTGTCGAAAACAGGTCGACTTAAGGTAACTGGTTTTTGTGAATTGGAGCTTTACGAATTGATTTCTTACTTATCTCGCAAACTGGTTAAGTCCAATGTCCGAGTCAGGTCTCTCCGAGAGGAGGTAAAACTCCTTAAGGAAGAGACCAGCTCGAGTCCTTTGACTGAGCAAGTTCAGGAAGACACCTCAACTCAAGTCCAAAGACTTGAGGAAGAGAATTCCTCCCTGAAAGCTCAAGTCAAATAACTCAGAGCAGATTTGGAATAATTTATACTGGGTTCCAAGAATCTTGATATAATTCTTGGAAAATAAAAATCTGTTATGAATCGATCTGGAATTGGGTTTAAATCCAATTCGCGAGTTAGGTCCTACTTTTCAATAATTAATCACCCTAGCACCCGAGTCCAAGCATGGGTCCCCAAACTAAGCTTGATTAATCAAGCCGGACCAAATCAATATTGGATTCCCAAGAATCATATTCATTACCTAGACTATATCAAGGATATGATCCAGGGGAAGCCAATAAAAAGATTATTTATATGGTTAGATAGTTTTTTTAATTGAGTACCTTACTTGATGCTTGTTTATTTATTTTGAAAATTATCATGCTTAGGATTAGAAATGGTTAGTTAAGGGCTAGATCTGATTGAAACTTGCACAACCTAGTATTAGAGTGGGGCGAGCTAATAGTACGTTAAGAAAATCATTTAGGGAGTTAAGTAGGGGAAGACGTCTCCTATTTGGTCTTCTTAGTCCGGTGGAACTAGCTGAAGCTACCTCGCCACATCCTTGACTAGTTAGACCAAGGTTTCTGAATGAAGAATTTAAAAATACTATTTCTTTATGTGGCTTTGTCTAGGAACGGGTTGTTGATTCAATAAGGCTAAGGCCAAAGAAGGCCCTTGTGCCTCGCCAAAATCTGAAAGTCAAATATTGAAATTTATTTTTAAATTACTAATTCTTAAATCTGAATCTAACTCAAGCCTCAATCATATCTTAGACTTAACCTAATTTCAAGATAAAATTGAAAGCATCTCACAAAACAAATAAGGATTCCTGTTTTGCCACTTAGAAATGGGTGAGATGGTTAGGATGAATAAAGTTAGATCAACCCAAATCCTGTTAATTTTGCCTCCTCACAAAAATTCTTTTTAAAGTTTATCTTTATCTCTTTCAAAAATTCGTTTTCAAATTTTTCTTAATCTTTTTCAATTTTTTTTTCAAAATTCGTTTTCAAACTTTTCTCAATCTTTGTCAAAAGTTGGTCTTAAAATCCCTTCTTCAATTTTTTTTTTCTTTCGTTCAATTTAGCTAATTAGATCAAACTGGTTAGACTGAACCCTGTCTCATCAAATCATCATTGGCTTAATATGCATGATCACTTAAATTGGGTGAGATAGATTAGGCAAGTGAACTTGAATAACCTATCTTGTACTTCTACTAAACTGGATCCAAACTAAGTCACTTTATGTGTAGGAACATAAAGATTTAGACCAATGAATGTTGCATAGTGGGTGCTCTAGACATATGACTAGAGACGTGTCAAAGTTCACCAAACTAAAATACAAGGACCTAAGAACAGTGACGTTAGCAACAACGCTACACTTAAGGCAATCGGTTCAGGTAACATTGAACTGAGCTCCGACTTTACAATCAAAAAGGAACTTTTGGTTGACAGTTTTGAATTTAATTTACTCAGTATTAGTCAGCTCTGTGATACTGGATACTTAGTCACTTTTACCAACCAAAACTACCTGATTAGGAACTTACAAGACCCAGAGGTTACCCTAAAAGGGCTTAGGAAAAATAACATCTATGTCATAAACCTACCTACCTCACTTAAGTATTATCTAACTCAAGTAGAAGAAACTAAACTCGGGCATAGGAGATTAGGACATGCCAACCTAAAGCTAATCTCCATACTCAGCTAAAAGGACTAGTTAGGGTATACCTAAACTTAGGAATCTTGAAAATTCAGTTTGTGGTTCATGTCAATAGGGTAAATAGACCAAGTCTACCCATAAACTTACCCACCTTGACCTAACCCAATCTGTACTTGAGCTCCTACACCTAGACCTATTTGATTCTCACGGAGTCAAGTCACTAAGCAGAAATCGATACTGCTTAGTTATAATTGATGACTATTCTAAATTCACTTAGGTCCAATTTCTTAAAACTAAATATCAATATCTTGAATCTTTTAGAACTTTAACTAACATCCTTGAAAATCAAAAAAATACCAAAATTAAAAGAATTCGAAGTGATCACGGGGGCGAATTTGAAAACATAAAATTTATTGAATTCTGCAACACAAATGGATATTTTCATAAACTTTTCTGCCTTGGGACCCCCCAACAAAATGACCTAGTTGAAAGACGAAACAGAACCCTCCATGAAGCAGCTAGGACCATGCTTAATAAATATAACTTCGCTAACTATTTTTGGGCAGAAGCAGTTAGCTCTGCCTTCTATATTCAAAATACGGTCCTAATCAATAAAAGACATAATAAGACCCCCTATGAAATATATTATTAAAAACCACCCAACCTACATTATCTAAGGGTCTTTGGCGGTAAAGTCCACATCTTAAATACAAATGACTACTTAGGTAAATTTCAATCCTAGCCTACCCTTGGTATATTTTTAGGGTATTCAACCTTAAGTAGGGCCTACAGAGTTTATAACAAACAAACTCTAAGATTGAAGAAACTACTAATATAATTTTTGATGAAGAAAACTAATCTAACCCAACCAATCAATCTAACTCATATCAACCCAACTTAACTAATCCAAAAGATGATGAGTCTAGACCAGACCAAATTACTAACTCACCAATTGAATCAATTTCTGAACCAGTCTTAGACTTAACTACTAAACCAGTCCTTGAACCAACCCAAACCTACCAACCGGACCTGAAGTTGAAACAAGTTCTAGAAGACCTAAGAAACCCAAACTAAATTACCCAACTGACCAAGTTTTGGGTGATCCAACCTTCGGGGTCAGAATAAGGTCCTCCTATAGAAACCTAAGTCAGGTTGCACTGATTTTAAAGATTGAACCTAAGATCATAGAAGAGGCCTTACCTGACCCAGACTGGATCATTGCTATGCAGGAAGAATTAACCCAATTTGATAGAAACCAAGTCTGGGACTTAGTACCTAAACCTGAAGGTAAGTCCATTATAGACACTAAGTCGGTGTTTAGGAATAAGTTGAACGACCAAGGTGAAATAGTGAGATACAAAGCCCGCTTAGTGGCTAAAGGTTTTAGTCAAGTTGAGGGGTTAGACTATGATGAAACTTATGTCCCTGTAGCTAGACTTGAGTCAATTAGAATGATGCTTGCCTTTGTAACCCATAGAGGATTTAAATTATACCAAATGGATGTTAAGTCTGCCTTTCTGAATAGATTTATAAAAGAGGAAGTCTATGTATGACAACCCCTAGGTTTTGAAGACTTATACTACCCTAACCATGTATTCAAACTTAGAAAAGATCTTTATGGTTTAAAACAAACACCTAGGGCTTGATATGAAAGACTATCGACTTACCTAATTTCTAAGGGCTTTAATCAAGGTCAAATTGACTCAACCCTATTTGTTAAGACCTTAGAAAAAGATACTTTTATAGCTCAAATTTATGTAGATGATATAATCTTTGGATTAACTAATACTAATTTCTTAAAAGAATTTATTAAAATTATGGAAAGTGAATTTGAAATGAGTTTAGTAGGTGAATTGACCTTCTTTGAGGACTCCAAATTAAACAAACCAGGGATGAAAATTATGTTCACCAATCAAAATATGCAAAAGAATTGATTAAGAAATTAAAAATGGAAAATTCAAAAGACTTAAGTACCACTATGACCACAAATGCTAAAATAGATAATGACCTTGAAGGTAAGCCAGTTAACTTAAAGTATTATAGAAGTGTTATAGGGAGCTTACTTTACCTAACTGCTAGTAGACCTGATCTCCTTTTTGCAATAGGTATTTGTGCCAGGTACCAAACCTGTGTTAAGGAGTCCCACTTAACTGCAATTAAAAGAATCCTTAGATATATTAAGAGTACCCTAAATGTAGGTATTTGGTACCCTAGGACTTCCAGTTTTGAATTATTAGGATTTTCTGACTCAGACTATGCAGGTTGTAAACTAGATAGAAAAAGTACAAGTGGGAGTTGTCAATTGCTGGGTTAATGTTTAGTTAGTTGGTGCAGTAGAAAGCAACATTACGTTGCCTTATCTACAACTGAAGCAGAATATGTTGCCTTAGGGGAATGTGTAGCTCAACTCTTATGGATGATGCATATCGTTAAGGATTTTTACCTAGACTATATCCAAACTAAGGTCTTTATTGATAATATTAGTTTTATAAACCTTATCAAAATCCCAATCCACCATTCTAGGTGTCATGCCCCAAGACCAACAGAGCCCCTTATCCAATATAAAATCAGACATCTCCCCTGCCTGGCAGACAATTTACACATACATACAAACACACACAGATAAATATTGGCCTCAGGCCACAAAACAGATATATATATAGCATAAGGAAATGAAACACCACAATACTGGAAACATAAAACTCACCTGAGCTGCCCGCGGGGCAGACACACAGCAAAATCACATCACAAAATCCAACAAAGGACTAAAAAATACAATACCGTATGAATGGATCACGAATATAAGTCCACGATATATGAAAATGAATACAACGCATAAAGAATGCTATAAAAAGAAAATAAATGCGGAAACACCCAACAACAGAGTCGTAGGGACCCAGGACTGGCAATTGGGCTTCTTCGGCATGCTATTAGCTTGAAAACAAAAACATTGTGACGGGTGGTGAGTCCAGATGGACTCCGTGGGTATATAGAAGGATTTGCATGGTAGAAAAATAGCTAAACAAGCTATACAGATACAACAGGATACAGTCTCAACAATAGTATCAGAAATATGCATAACTGAAGTAACAAAGGACTGTACATACCAGAAATCAGTCTTCATGATCATAATAGGACTCGTACCATACGAGTAAGTGTAGGGTCATTAAAACCACACAAAAGGTATACCTTGTATGTGCATGTCAAACAAGTACAGCAAATAAATGCAGCAAACACAATCAAATGCACAAATACATCATATGCACATGATGCAATGTCATGGTCATCCCTTAACACTAGTCAAGCCACCGAGACATGCGATAATGTGTCGGCGAGTGCGTAGAGTTGTTGTTGGAACCCGGATGGCTATAGAGGGGGGGGTGAATATAGCCAGACACTCAAATCACCCCCTCTTTTAAAACTTTCTTCCTGTGATCAGATTAGTAGCAGCGGAAACAAAATGCAACAGGAAGAATAAAACAGAGAAAGGAATCAAACCAACGCTAACACAGCGATATACAAGGTTCGGGGATAACTTGCCCCTACTCCTTGGCGTGCCCGTGAGGTGGGCGATCCCTTGATCGTCGGCAGATCAAGCCCCGGTGAACTCCGGATAGTAGCAGCCTCCTTCTCGGTGGAGAAACCTCTCCACAAGTGATCTCAAGAAGATACAAGTTAAGCACAGAGACACTCGAGAAGACAAGCTCACAAAGATGTAACAAGATCGCTCAAGCACAAAGCAACAGAGAGCACGAACACAGCCCAGCCAAACATCCCAAGTTTCTGTCTTGTTCGCCTCGCTCCTCTGCTTTCAGCTTCGTCACTTAAGCTCCCTCTCACAATCGCAAGATTCATCAACATCCACTGAGCCAGCCTGAACCCACTGACCTCCCTGAGCACTCAGTCCACTGAAGACCTCCTCTCCCGCTGAGTCTCTGTCAGTCGCCAGCTGCTCCAGTTGCCGTTGAAACCTGAGAAGGAGAAACAAACAAACCTACTCCAAGGAAAGTCTCCCATTGACCCTCCTTGAGTGTTTGAATCACCTGCTATCACCTGCACACTCCAACAGAGGCTTAGCAATGCATATCAACAAGAATCGGCAATGTATCAGAGAATCGGCAGTGAAAACAGACGCGATCAGAGCTTCTGACAGCGTATTTGAATTAAAGTTCTGCGCCTGATCGGTCACCAGACAGATCAGGAAGGCCCTGATCGGTCACCAGACCGATCCAGAAGTCTTCTGTACACTCCTGATTGGTCCCCAGACCAATCAGGCTCCTGCCTGATCGGTCACCAGACCAATCAGGCTCCAGCCTGATCGGTCACCAGACCAATCAGGCTACTTCCAGACCGATCAGGAGTCATCCTGCTCGGTGATAGTGAGAACCTTGCGACAAATGATCGTTCACTAGACTGATCTGAGTAGTATCCTTGATCGGTCACCGGACCGATCAGGAGCAGATCAGCAGGGGAACTCAACTCACTGTGGGCTACCTGATCGGTCACCAGACCGATCAGGAGCTGTGCAGTGAGTGAAACACACACTCCCTGATCGGTCACCAGACCGATCAGACATCGCTGGATCGGTCACTAGACCGATCCACGAAGGAGCAGCGTGCCAACTCCCTGATCGGTCACCAGACCGATCCAGGGACGCAGACCTAACCTTCCAAGCTAGGATTTCATTCACCTTAGCCCTCCAAGCTAAGGATTTTTCAATCTAACTCTCCAAGTTGGGAATTTGCACCTAACCCTCCAAGTTAGGACTTTTCACCTAGCCCTCCAAGCTAGGACTTTTCACCCAACCCCTCCGAGTTAGACCTTCATCCAACCTAGCCCTCCAAGCTAGGCACCTGACCCTCCAAGCCAGGACTTTTCACCTAATTCTCCAAGTTGGGACTTTTCACCTAACCCTCCAAGTTAGGACTTTTCACCTAGCCCTCCAAGCTAGGACTTTTCACCCAACCCTTCCGAATTAGGACTTTTCCAAACCTAGCCCTCCAAGCTAGGACCTGACCCTCCAAGCCAGGACTTTTTCACCTAATTATCCAAGATGGGAATTTGTACTTAACCCTGCAAGTTAGGACTTTTCACCTAGCCCTCCAAGCTAGGACTTTTCACCCACCTCTTCCGAATTAGGACTTTTCACACACCTAGCCCTCTAAGCTAGGATTTTCAACACCTAACCTCCCAGATTAGGATTTTCCATACCATGCCTGATCCCCGATCAGGACTTAATCATCATCAATAATCATCCACCTAAACTAAAATCGGTGTCAACACCAAAACAACAATCAGGGCCAGACTGCATCAACAATCTCCCCCTTTTTGTTGTTTGACAACCCGATTTAAGTTTAGGTATCAATCAATTCAATCCTCATAAGGGAATCATGATCCTTCCCCTATAATAACCATAAACTTAATCAGCCATTCTCTCCCCCTTTGTCAAACATCGAAAAGGGTATGGTTATTAAGTTTAAACATACCTCCCCCTCAAACCAAGGGTCTCTCCCCAAACCCAAAATAATCAAAGGATACTTTTTGAATCGCATATGAGAGGCATATACCATAAATGTATCTTGACAATAATGTATATGCATCATACGCCAAAAAGTGTGAATTTCATATGAAAACATATACAGAATAATATCATGGTCAAGCATGTATATGTTTCATATGACAAGTAATAATGCAGCTTCATCAGACTTATGATTGATACAGAAAATTTTTTGATGTATCTATGAACAATTATTTTTTCAGAAAAAATTCTGTAATTCTGATTCATTCAAGATGAGACTGCATTAACATTTGAAATTTCATGTGAAGACATATACAGAAGTATATCATGGTCAAATATGTATATGCTTCATATGACAAGTAAGGAATGCATCTGTATCTGACACATAGTCCTGATTGGTTTCCGTGACCGATCAGGTTCGTTGATCACGTGATGCAGAAACATATCTGATTAGTCTGGGGAGCGATCAAATTTCAGAAAAATTCCTGAAACTCTGATACATTCCTGATCAGACTGCATTAACAATTTGTATTCCACAATAGGGATGTAGACTTTATTGAGATTCGTTATTTCAGAAAAATGTCCGAAACACGACATTAAGGACAAGAGTCATGACTCAACAAACCCTTTCTTAAGAATTTGAACATTCCAACATAGGTTTGTATCAAATCAGTATTAGGTTTTGTTCCAAGTATCTTAACCATCATCCTACTACTTAGTTATATTGATACTTCATCAAAATTGATGAAGGGGGATTGGTCTGAGGAGTGGTCTGATACAACTGATCATTGTTGATCTGATCGGTCACCGGACCGATCAGTATGATTCCTGATCGGTCACCAGACTGATCAGGGTGAGTCCTGATTGGTTGGTGGACCGATCAGGTCTGATACAGTATATTTTCTGAAACTGATCAGTTTCAGAAATAGATTTGTTTCACTGTACAGTTTCAGAAACGAGATTTCAGAAACCCTAATTCAATTAGATTCAATCCCATTGATCCTAAAAGGTTTCTTTTAACCAAAAAGTATTTCTCAAACTAAAATAATCATCATGATTTGTGTCAAAGCATAGAGGTAATCCATTTGATTCTAAGGGTTCCCTTAATCAAAATATATGTCATGATTTGTGTTAGAGCATGATCAGTATTTTCTAAGCATGAAATTGAATATCAAAACATGTTTGTATCAAAGCATGATCAGGTTCCCAAAATCTAAGTTGGATACTTCAAAACAGATTTGTATCAAGTCATGATAAGTATATTCCAAGCATGATTAGTGGGAAATCAAACAAGTCATGGAACTTAAAACATCATAATCTATGTGATCATGTTGTTCTTAACCAAAATTAGGTTTGTGCCAATTCCAATGGATGATCAAAATTCTAAAACATGCTTATTTCACATCATGATCAATTTAAGCTATGTGTTCATATTGTTTTTAATTAAAATGGGCATGTGATAGATTAATGTTAATCATCCAAACATCAAAGTCATGACATACTCATCTAGATTCATCTCCAAAATAATAAGAAAAGCTTAAGCCTAGGCCTTAAACTCATGTTCTTTGTCTAATCATGTATTGTGAGATTTTCATAGTGATTTTCACAAACCATGTGTTCTTCATGTTGGCATAATACATACAAGAAAATCATGACATACTTGATCATGGAAGAACTTAAACACTAAAGTAGATTATACCATGACTAAGTATTTTAACACATGAATACCATAAAAATCACTAGCCAAGGGATTATATTGTCATAAGATCTAAAACAATGGAGCTCAAAGAATTTAATTCGAATTTTCCATAGCCATCCATATGAATGACAATTTTGCCTTTGGTCATGGGTTTGGAGCACCAAATATCAACCTCCCATGTTGATAGATGCTCCCCTCAAATAATGCTCATACAATTCTAAAGATAGAGGTTTTAGGTACCCAAATTTTGGGACCTAAAGAACCTTCAATCAAAGACTTAGGCACCCATGCCTTAGTCATTTTCTTTTTAACCCTAGGAATATTTGATGATCTAAAATGTGTTCTAGACATTAATGACACAAAGGTCGGTTCTTTAGGTCGGTAACCTATACCGACCTTGTTGTAAACCGCCCTTTGGGAGTTTAAGATCATGTCTAGGGTTTTGGAGCTGTTGAAAATTTCTCAAGAACAATCTTGAGATTTTCAATTTCACCCTTTAAGATCTTATTCTCATTCTTAAGGGATTTATCACGTAAATCATCAATGTCCTCAACCTTAGAGGATTTCAATTCTTTTACTTCCAAATTTAATGCTTTGACTTTGGCCTTAGATTTCTTAAGCATTTTTGTCAAGCACGCTATTGTTCTATAGCATTTGTCTAACTCCGGAGAGATTACCTCTTCATCATCCGAAGATGATGAAGGCGCGGTTGAGGAGCTTCTCGATTTGTTATCACTCTCCTCCTTTGAATCTTCTAAGGACACTAGAGCCACATGACAGTGGGTGTTCTCCTCCTTCTTCTCCTTTCTTTTGTTACCTGCCACAAAAGCAAACCCTTTCTCCTTTGGGCTTTGGTTAGAGATCTCATGTAGTTCCATTTCACAAAATAGATCTTCTAACTTAACAAAAGATAAATTCTTGGATACCTTGTAGGCATCCACCATAGATGACCACAAGGCATTCCTAGGAAATGCTTTTAGAATGTACCTCACTAAGTCTCGGTTTTCCACCTTTTCATTGATGGAATACAAGCCATTGATGATTTCTTTGAACCGACAATGAAGCATACTTACAGTTTCGTTTTCTCCCATTGTCAAGTTCTGGAGTTGGCTGAGAAGGAGGTCCTTCTTGACTATCCGTGTATCTTGAGTTCCCTCATGGAGCTCAATGAGTTTGTTCCACAAGTCTCTGGCAGAGGTGAAGGGACCAATCTTGATCAATTGCTCTTTGGTCATCCCACATTGTAAGGTGACCACAACTTTGGCATTTGCTTCACCCTTCCGGATTTGCTCAGCCGACCACTTGGAAAACTCAAACTCCTTTCCTTCATTATCCTTTGGAAGGGAAAACCCCTCCTTGACAGCGAACCACAAACTCATATTTGTCTTTAAGTAAAACTCCATTCTTGACTTCCAATATGAAAAATCAGTGCCGTCGAGGAATGGAGGTCGGTTTGTGCTCAATCCTTCTCTTCCAGCCATCTTGCTGTAAGCTCTCGGATGTTAAGCCGTGAACAGAGCCCCAAGCTCTGATACCACTTGTTGGAACCCGGATGGCTATAGAGGGGGGGGGTGAATATAGCCAGACACTCAAATTGTCCCCTCTTTTAAAACTTTCTTCCTGTGATCAGATTAGTAGCAGTGGAAACAAAATACAACAGGAAGAACAAAACAGAGAAAGGAATCAAACCAACGCTAACACAGCGATATACAAGGTTCGGGGATAACTTGCCCCTACTCCTTGGCATGCCCGTGAGGTGGGCGATCCCTTGATCGTCGGCAGATCAAGCCCCGGTGAACTCCGGATAGTAGCAGCCTCCTTCTCGGTGGAGAAACCTCTCCACAAGTGATCTCAAGAAGATACAAGTTAAGCACAGAGACACTCGAGAAGACAAGCTCACAAAGATGTAACAAGATCGCTCAAGCACAAAGCAACAGAGAGCACGAACACAACCCAGCCAAACTTCCCAAGTTTCTGTCTTGTTCGCCTCGCTCCTCTGCTTCCAGCTTTGTCACTTAAGCTCCCTCTCACCATCGCAAGATTCATCAGCATCCACTGAGCCAGCCTGAACCCACTGACCTCCTTGAGCACTCAGTCCACTGAAGACCTCCTCTCCAGCTGAGTCTCCGTCAGTCGCCAGCTGCTCCAGTTGCCGTTGAAACCTGAGAAGGAGAAACAAACAAACCTGCTCCAAGGAAAGCCTCCCATTGACCCTCCTTGAGTGTTTGAATCAACTGCACACTCCAACAGAGGCTTAGCAATGCATATCAACAAGAATCAGCAATGTATCAGAGAATCATCAGTGAAAACAGACGCGATCAGAGCTTCTGATAGCGTATTTGAATTAAAGTTCTGCGCCTGATCGGTCACCAGACCGATCAGGAAGGACCCTGATCAGTCACCAGACCGATCCAGAAGTCTTCTGCACACTCCTGATTGGTCCCCAGACCAATCAGGCTCCTGCCTGATCGGTCACCAGACCAATCAGGCTCCTGCCTGATTGGTCACCAGACCAATCAGGCTCTAGCCTGATCGGTCACCAGACCAATTAGGCTGCTTCTAGACCGATCAGGAGTAATCCTGATCGGTGATAGTGAGAACCTTGCGACAAATGATAGTTCACTAGACCGATCTGAGGAGTATCCCTGATCGGTCACCAGACCGATCAGGAGCAGATCTGCAGGGGAACTCAACTCACTGTGGGCTCCCTGATCGGTCACCAGACTGATCAGGAGCTGTGCAGTGAGTGAAACACACACTCCCTGATCGGTCACCAGACCGATCAGACATCGCTGGATCGGTCACTAGACCGATCCATGAAGGAGCAGCGTGCCAACTCCCTGATCGGTCACCAGACCGATCCAGGGACGCAGACCTAGCCTTCCAAGCTTGGATTTCATTCACCTTAGCCCTCCAAGCTAAGGATTTTTCAATCTAACTCTCCAAGTTGGGAATTTGCACCTAACCCTCCAATTTAGGACTTTTCACCTAGCCCTCCAAGCTAGGACTTTTCACCTAGCCCTCCAAGCTAGGACTTTTCACCAACCCTCGAGTTAGACCTTCATCCCCTATCCCTCCAAGCTAGGCACCTGACCCTCCAAGCCAGGACTTTTCACCTAATTCTCCAAGTTGGGACTTTTCACCTAACCCTCCAAGTTAGGACTTTTCACCTAGCCCTCCAAGCTAGGACTTTTCACCCAACCCTTCCGAATTAGGACTTTTCCAAACCTAGCCCTCCAAGCTAGGACCTGACCCTCCAAGCCAGGACTTTTTCACCTAATTCTCCAAGATGGGAATTTGCACCTAACCCTCCAAGTTAGGACTTTTCACCTAGCCCTCCAAGCTAGGACTTTTCACCCACCTCTTCCGAATTAGGACTTTTCACACACCTAGCCCTCCAAGCTAGGATTTTCAACACCTAACCTCCCAGATTAGGATTTTCCATACCATGCCTGATCCCCGATCAGGACTTAATCATCATCAATAATCATCCACCTAAACTAAAATCGGTGTCAACACCAAAATAACAATCAGGGCCAGACTGCATCAACAGTTGTGACACTGTCCGCACTCTACCGTTACTGCTCCTGAGTGACCGAGTGGATATGATACTGGTGGAGCTCATGCTCCGCCCTATGTACATATGGGAAAGATATCTCTCTTATCTTCTCTGGTTTATGGGAAGTGAAGGGATCCTTGCCTGCTACCACGCTCCAAACCCACTACCCATGAGTGGTTGAGCGGAGTAGTATAGAGCTAATGCACACACCCAACGGTATCCACTAACCCATGAGTGGTTGTGTGTGCATATCATGTACCGGAAGATGATAGGCTTAACCACAAGGGAGTCGCTGATCGCCGGCATGCAACAGTGCAGCTATGGTGCATGACTCTAACATATGCAACCCCTACAAGGTCATCGACACATAACTTAATCTATCATGTACAAGTCGTAAACATGCATCATAAGCCAATCATCCTATATCCACACACACATGTAAGTATGACAAGAATCAATCGATGCAACCGTACAATGGTATGCTATTCTATGTCTACATACCCATGCCCATACCAATGCTATATAGAATCAGATAATCAATAAACAAGACTGTATAGAAGGAAAAGTTAGATCATATCCAAGGCCAAGAATAAGTATCAAGCAAGATAACAAAACGGTAGCAGATAAAGGTAAATATCAGCCTACTGCATAAATAACAAATAGCCATGCACAAAAGATAAAGTAAATCTACAGAATACAAGCAAGAAGTACTTGCCTCCAAATAGGTGAAGTCTGTATCAAATGAGTGTTGGGACCGGTAGACGAGCTAGAGGGGGGGTGATTAGCTCCGATTTGCTTGTAGATGATTTGTCGCTGCGGAAGACTTCAAGCAATCGCTAACACTTGGATTTTACTTGGTATCCACCCCGGTAGGGTGACTAATCCAAGGATCCACTCTCCTCACACTCTCATACACTATGAAAGTCTCCTTCTTGAGGTGGAGAAACCTCTTACAAACTTTCACAAAGATACAACAAGAAACAAAGCAAATACAAATGAAATCTTACAAGATTTACAATGAATAAGCTCACACTTTGTTCTCCTTGCTATCTTCAAACTTGTGATCGCCTCTAGAACTTTGGAAGTGCACCAACACTAAGCCCCAAAGCTTCTTTTGAAATGGCGTGGAAGGAGGAAGAAGAGCTGCGCTTCAAACCTGCGTGAAAACCTTTATACCCGACGCCTAGGGTTTCTGAATCGATTACCCAATCGATTACCACGTCAGATTCTACCGTTCAACGGCTAGTTTTCGAACCGTAATCGATTACGAGTGTCCTGAATCGATTACTCAATCGATTCAGAACCTCTCTGTTCTCTCGCGCAACCTTTGGTGATCGATCACCCTAATCGATCATCGAACCTCTTAATCGATTACTCAATCGATTAAGGGAAGGCTGAATCGATTACCCAATCGATTCAGCCACCTTCTGTCCTCTCGCGCAAACCGCCCTAATCGATCCACTGATCGATTCACCCAATCGATTACCCAATCGATTGAGTCCAACATAACTTGTGCTCACAAGTCTAGAGTTCCCTACCAAGTGTCCGGTCAACCCCTTTGACCAACTTGGATTTCTTCTGCCTAGTTCCTAACTAGGACTTAACCTGATTCCCTACCAGGTTCGCCTAACCCTCGAGTTAGGTCTAGTCTCTTGGTAGACTTCCACCTTGCCAGCATGCGATCTCCCCGATCCATCTGGACTTCACCTAGTCCCACTAGGTGTGCCTAGTCCCACTAGGTCTTTTGCCATGCCAGCGTATGATCTCCCCGATCTACCTGGACTTCACCTAGTCCCACTAGGTGTGCCTAGTCCCACTAGGTCTTTTGCCATGCCAGCGTACGATCTCCCCGATCTACCTGAACTTCACCTAGTCCCACTAGGTGTGCCTAGTCCCACTAGGTCTTTTTCCATGCCAGCGTACGATCTTCCCGATATACCTGGACTTCACCTAGTCCCACTAGGTGTGCCTAGTCCCACTAGGTCTTTCCCAGTCAAGCCTCCAGTCAACCTTGACCCACTTGACTCACACATCATGACCACTCAAACATCATTATCAAACATCGAAACATACGACCTCAAGCTCACCCGAGCTTACCAGACTCAAGCTCACCTGAGCTTTGTCAAACTAGGTCAACCCTGACCTAACCAAGATTGCACCACCAATCTCCCACAGACCTAAGCTCACCCGAGCTTAGTCAAACTAGGTCAGCCCTGACCTAACCAAGATTGCACCAACAATGAGAACTACCCGTCGATAATCCGCAATGATAAATCCAAGTCAAGTCCCTATATCAAGGACATATTTAATTAGCTACAACACAGATATGATAGCTAGCTAATAAATCCCTAAACTATACCAGGGTTAACCTAATCATTTCCTTTTCAGTTTATTTCCCCGAATTAAATGGGAGGCTCTTAATTGCCCCGCGGAATTAAGATCGGGTTATGTCCTAGGTCTATTCACCATATTAGATTCGTTTACTTAACCATTCAATTAAATGGTTAGTTGCGTATCATCTCTTTGTTTCTAGACTAGCTCAATTTCCAACGAAATCTAAACCCCTTCCAATTGGTCCAGATTAGACTATACCACATTCATACTCATCACATGAACTCAAGGCAATCTCAACTATTCCACAGAACAAGGTTAAATGTCAGCATTTATAACCTAATTCCAATCTCACAATATAATACTTCTAGTTAACACTAAACCATCCATAACTCCTCACAATGGAAACCAATCTTGATCTAAATCAAACCAGATAGCACAGTCTTTCCTATTGGTATAGTGCAATTTCTTTTAATTAAACATCAATCCCTACCATTTCCAGAGGCCAGTTCTAATTGAATCGATCTAGAGCAGGACAACTCAAGAACAAACTCACACAAAGCTAATGGGAGTAATTCTCCAACATCAACTCGGAATTCAACACAAAACAACCAACTCAATCCCTTATCTCAAACCCCAGTAGATCCAAGGCAATTCCTTTACCAGCTCCAAACAGAAATGTTCCAAACAACCAAAATCTGTACAGGTAGAAAGTAGCATATTCAAGATCCATTTTCCATCCACAACAGATCAAAACCATAACTGATCTAAGAACACTTCTTTAGGAAATGGAATAGCAATTCTCACCAAGGTGCCGGCGAGACTTCCCCGCTCAAATCTCGCAAATAGCTACCAAATCGGTGAGTGTCTTCTTCCCAACAATTCCCATCTATGAACCCTATATCTGTTCCAAGGGGGTCAGGATCCCAATCTTAGCTAGGGAGGATCAGGGCGATCCCTAATCAAAACAACAATGATATCAAAGCACCGTATTGAGTCAAACCCAGGAGACGAGTCAAGACTCGACGGACTCAGGATTACCTCTATTGTGACCGGAGATCATAGCTACATTGGCTAACTCCAGCGACAACCCCTCGATGGGAGTTTCCTGTAGGAAGGCAACCGAATCCGCAGCTCACCCTGCGATCTCTCTTCCCAACTCCAACCGTATGCCCTAGATTCGATGAGAAACTGGGGTTGAGTAGATGCACAGGGGTGGAATCACCAGCCTTGGGCTCACCGGCTTCGCATGGAGGAGAGGGATCGGCGTGGGGTGTGGATGTGGATGTGATGAGGAAGAGAAGGGTCGGGCCGCTGCGATTGGGGAGAAAGAGATCGGACCTCTCCTTAAGCCAAGCCATGGCTTTATGTAAACAGTCCCTTGTAGTTTTATTTCTTACATTTGCATCCCTATAATTGGGATTTAAGCCATTAACCCTCCTAGTTTGGGTTTCCTTGTATCATAACCCTCAACATGTTTAGTTTTAAACCATTTAAATCCCCTAAACTTCGTCTAAGAGCCCGGAAACCCTAGGGCCCTTTTCCAAATTTTTTTCCAGAGTGACACAAAAGTTTCAGATTTAACACTAGAACTAAACATATAGAAGTGAAACATCACTTTGTTAGAAACCACATAGCTAGGGGTGAAATTGTCCTTCAACATATATAGTCCAAATCTAACCTAGCAGACATTTTTACTAAACTCCTACCTGAGTCTGTGTTCAGTTCATTAAGAAGGCAGCTTGGAATGTGCTTAGTAGAGTAGAACTTCAAATGTTTGATGCTGATTTAATTTTGAACGTCAAAATTCTTTAAGATTCTAAGTCTGATTCTGATTTTAAAAATGATTTCAAAAATTTTATTTTCAAATTTTAAAACTTTATTTTCAAAATTTATTATATATTTTTTTCAATACTTAGTTTTACTTTGATTTGAAAACTACCCCTTTAAAACTAGGGTCTTTCTTTAACATTGACTTAGCTTAGGTTTAACCTTAGTATGTATGCTCCCATAAATTTAGAAGCCAACATCTCACAAGCACATTAGGGTTAACTTGATTGACAACCTAGACTAGGTTGAGATGCTTAGAACTATTGCCCTAGACTTAGATGCTTCAAAATTAGTGCATCGACACAAGTTGGGGGCATTATAAATTAATCAAGTTAAGTATTCTGGCTAACTGAGCTGATTTATGAAATACACTTAACTTGACTAATCCAAGTGAAAACTACTGTTTATTACAGTCAGCAAGTAGCTAAATGGTTAGAAAGGTACCTAAAAGGAATTGACTTTATTTTTTGATTATTTAAAATTATTTTCAAATGATTTGCCTAGACTTGACTTAGACTTAGCCTAGACTTAGACATTTTACTTAGACTTATTGTGTTGCCTAAAATTTCGCTCTAATACACTTAGCTATTCTTATCCTCATATTACATGCATGATTTTGATATATGGCAAAGGGGGAGAGAAAGAAAAAGGAGTTTAATGAAAAGAGTGCTTCTATACCGGTCTTTTTGTTTTTCGAATCTTTTTTCTTTTCAAAAATCTCTCTTCGAAAATTAAGTTTTTTTTAGTATTTTCGAAAACTAAGCTTCTTTTTAGTGTTTTCAAAAACTAAGTTTTTTTTTGAATGCTTAGAACCTATTTTTAAAATGACTCAGTATTTTGAAAAACTACTTAGTCTCTCTTCTTAGTTTTTAAAAAACATTTAACTTTTTTGAAAAGAATATTTTAGTACTTAAGCTTTTCAAAAAGTAAAAGACTAAGTCTATTTTAAAAAATATAATTTCCTCTATAATCACAAATGTTAAATGATATAGGGGGAGATAACTGATTAAGGGGGAGAGCTTAAAAGTAATTTTAATTCTCTGTTAAAACTTGTTTAGGCTTAACTTTGAACTGGATTACAATAATCAAAAAGGGAGAGATTGTTGGTGTCGGAAGCACCAGATCGAACTTATTTTGATAAGTGGCAAAGGGTTCAAGTTAAGCTGGTATGGTGTACTATGAAGTTGTTGAGATTGCAGGAAAGTCCTAGGTAAGCTGGGCAAGAAGTCTTGACCTGCAGGGTTGAGCATAAAGTCTTGGTCAGGGATCGGGCAACCAAGACTTGACGAGTGAAGCCGAACACAAAGACTTAGTCCAGGGGGACCGTGCAGAAGACTTTGCCGAGCGGGGATCACGGACATGAGTCGAGATGGGTCGAGGTCGAACGTCGTTGAGTTCCAAGTTCTCGGAGGCCAAGCAAAAGTCCAACCGGAGGTTCCGGGTGGCAACAGGTAAACTCTCCTGAGAGGAGTAGGTGAGGATACGTTCCCCGATGAGGGAATAGTAGGCGTCAGTCCGACCTTGGGTTTCGAGTGAAACCTGAAAGTTAGGACCAAGACAACACTGGCTGTAATTCATACATGTTTTAATTCTATATTTTATTATTGTATGTTTGGAACTGACCCTTGTTATAGCTAAAAAGAGAAAGAAGTTGACTGGGGCCCCTAAATGGGACTCAGGCGCTTGAGAGCTAGCAGCGGGCGGATGAGCTGGCACAACGATCTAGGTACGTGGCAAGTGCTGAGTGGACGATCCACGTTGGCAATCAGGCGTCTGAAAGGGACTCAGGCGCTTGGACAGGATAAAGTTTGACCGAACAGCGGATAAAGTTTTCACCCAGTACGCTGCAATGAGGGCGCCTAAAAGGTCATTCAGGCGCCTGAGTAAGTACTATAAAAATGGGTTGAGTGCAGTAGTTCATTACAACAATTCTAAGACTACAATCAGTTTCTTCTTCTGTATGCTGCGCGATCGAAGTTCCGATAAACGCTGAAACGCCATCCGACACTTTGAACGAAGATCTTCCTTTTATTTCAAGAGTTAGTATAATTATTTTTCTTTTATTGCACACTTCAGTTCTATAATTTGTAATATTCTTGCGATTATTAGTATTGCCCAAAGTAAACGATCAAAGATCATGGGCATTGCAGTAAAAGCCGTTCAAGACTCCGAAGCAAGTAAAATTAACCTGAGTTAGCGATCGTGCTGTGTTTTATTTTCTGCTGATTCCTATCTCTCTCTAACTCCGACACTTACTCTAACCTAATGTTTGCGTTGTGTACTCTATCATCGTTAAGTTTTAAAATCCGAAGTTTTGTTAAGCGATATTCACCCTCCTCTATCGCTCAATCTCGATCCTACTTTTTGAACTGTGTGAATGTACCGAATACCTTAGATTTTTGGCTTTAAAAAATAAACCCATGTTTTTTTACTGAAATCTTCAGTAAAGAACACAAAGGTATAGCTTTTACAAAAGAGATTCAAGCTTGATAGCACCACAAACATCAACATGGATAAGTTGGAGTGATTTTGTTGCTCTTGAAATGGATTGTTTTGGAAAACTCTTACTTGGATGCTTGCCTAGTAAGCATGCTTCACATAATTGATCAGGGTGATCAATTTTTGGATTCCCTTTCACCATCTAATGATCTCTCAAAGTTTTGAGTCTGTCAAAATTCAAATGGCCAAGTCTTATATGCCAAATCCATAATGGATTCTTCATACAAGTCTTCAAGCACATAGGTCTATAATTCTTCAAGTCCAATAAGAATATCATATTCTTAGTTATAGACACCTTAGCAACAAGGTCATAATCTAGATCTTGTTGCAAAACATACAATCATTCATATGAATCTTATAATTTCTTTCCAAAAGTTGGCCAATATTTAAAATTTTGCTAGTTAATTTTGAAACATAATAAATATCGCAAAGGACTTGATCGAAATACTTTTTCAAAAATTCTTTTATTTTGAATTGTCTCTCCACCGGCTTTTATTCGATTGACAATTTTTGAGACCCATGAAAAAAAAATCTTATATGGTCTCTTGTTCCTCCATTCTTAAATTATCAAAATCTCTCCATAAAGATTGGAGTTTTAACACAATTGTCTTTTCGGTTCCTTGAAATTCTTATTTTAACATTTACCAAGCCTCTTTGGCTTTCATGACACAAAATACAAGGAAAAATAGTTTTCCCTACTCCTTGTTGAATGTAACGCAGCGCCATTACGCTTTACCTTTTGTATTCTTTTAGCAACTTTTCACAATCTTTATCGTTGTTGGTTGGGGCTTGGTATTATTCGTTGTTAATAATATCCCAAATGTCCAAAGAGATGAAAAATGTCTGCATTTGGCTGCTCCAAAACTCATAATATTTGCCTTCAAATTAAGATAGATATTTGACTCGGAGAATATGCGAACAAAGTGTTGGAGTTATAGGAAGATGAAGAGGACACTTTTTCCTCTTCATCTTCTAATCTATTCACATCCTCCATTAATGGAGATATAGGAAAAAACTTCTTCCTCTTATAAATTTGGGCATCCAAATGCAATCCAAAAAGTGTAAGAGAGCATCGATCATTCAGGGCTTTGGTTCGTGGCTGAGAGAGAGCAGTCCATTTGTGATTATTTTCTTGACAACAAGGAGAAGAGAAGATCCTCTATCGATCATTGTAAGTGCAATTTATTTTTGTATCATTTCATGCTTAACATCTATCATTGGTATCAGAGCATTAGATTGTAAAAGCATGACATTACCTCTGTGTCTTGATCACTTCTTTGCCCTTGTTCGATGTCGCGGCTGGAGTTTGTCTCCATCGTGTCCTTCTCTTGCCGGGTGTGAATCCAACGCAGTCGCCGAAAAATTGCGACTACAGTATGTGCTTGTATTGTATTTATGTATCTTGTAGGTACCTAAAAGTTGGAGACAAGGCAGGCAAGCAAACACAAAACGACCTGGAAGAAACATCTAGGGCGCCTATATGCCCCAGGCTTCAGAGCACCCCAGAGTGGAGCAGCCCATTCCAGGCGCTTGCTAATACAGGCGCCTGAGGGCTCCTAGGCACCTGGGAGGGTCCCAGGTGCCCTGGATGGCCTGCTTATCCATTCACGAAGTTCGCCAGTAAGGATGAAGTTTTGACCGTCAATGAGGCGCCCTACAACCTTACAGGAGCTCAAGATGAAGCTATAAAGGGGCTTCGACCCCTCAACTCAGAACATCATTCACAACAATATTCTAAGTATTCCGAGCGAAGAAAAAGCGCTAGAGACGAAGCTCTGCGACCAAGGAAGCTCCAGGAGGAAGTGCGCTGCACTTCGGAGTTCCAGATCGGCCGGGTCTTCGATTTTTGTTTGGTTTGCATTTATTTTTATGCACTTAATTTCTTAATCTTTTTGGTTGAAATACTTGCATTGTAAGATGAGTTTCTCCGCCTCCGGAAAGTCCGGAAAGGAGACCATTAGTGGGTGGGCGCTTCCCGTGCTTAGGCCTTGAACGTACTGATCTTGGGGGGTTGGGAACCAAGTAACACTCACTTGTCGTCTGTGTTGGTTTGTTTTTTGTTCTTTCTATTTTCCGCTGCACTAACTCTTTGTCTAGAACGAACATCGAAGTTTCCGACGTGTTTACGAAGAATTTTTACGAGTCGATATTCACCCCCTCTATCGACGACACCGGTCCTACAAGTGGTATCAGAGCCTGGTAGCTCTTCACCGGACTAACAGCCGATGGAGCAAAGACGCCAGGAGTTGAGGGAGAGCCAAGGGGTGAATCAGGTATATTTTTTTAATTATGTCAAAGTTTAAGTTCTATATTACATGTTTCAAGTCCAGGGAGAGATGACACTATAAAAACCAGTGTCCTACTCGTAAGACTCGATCGTCACCATCGGCGGCAAAGGAGGTACCAGCGCCAGAAGTTCGGAGGGACAAGAGTCACATCAGATGCTTCAGATGTCAAGGGCACGGACACTACAAGAACCAGTGTCCGACCAAGGTACGAAAAACTAATGTTTGCAATAATTTTCAAAATTCTAAAATTTTTGTACAGTTTTTCAAGCATGCTGATATCTCTGAAAATATTTCTGATAAGTATGATAGCTTAGATAGTTTTTCTGACAAATTAGATCTTTTGCATAATCAACTTAGGTTGTTGAATGACAAATTACTAAATATTGATAATACTAAAATATCATATATGAATTCCCTAATTGTTAATATCAATGCAACCATTTTTAGAATTAATACCAATATTTTGTCTGATAAGGATGATAATACTGATAATTTTGTTGATAATGATGAAATTAAAATTAATAATCCTTTAATTTCTAATATTTCTGAAGATGTTAAAAATGACAATATAATTTTAAGGATAATGATGAAATTGTTTCTGATATTTTTGAGAATAAATCTGACGATAATCCTGATAATCTAGAAACCTCTGTAGATAATAATGAAGATTTAATTAATGATTTCTTGGATAATACTGATAACATTGAAATTAATTATGAAATATTAATTAACAACCCTGAAAAGTATTCTACCTACTATGAAGATGTAGAAGAATATAACTCTGATGATGAGGGTGATGAGAAAGAAGAATTTCTTAGAATCAAGACTACACTTAATAAAGTCTACAAAAATTCAAACAAAGCATATGTAATAGATAAACATGAAAAATTAAATGAAAAAGAAATAGTAGATAATTCAAATATTTTTGAATTAATGAAAATGATGCAGTTAGACCCACAACTATTATTTAACCCAGAAATTTTGAAATCTAATTGATAACTTAATTCAAATTGAATCATAACAACCTTAATTAAATTTTAATTAATTTTTACCTTAATTAATTATTTTAACATTAATTAATCCTTAATTATTTTAACCTTAATTAATCCTTAATTATTTTAACCTCAATTAAACCTTAAGTATTTTAACTTTAATTGATACTTAATTATTTTAACTTTAATTAATACTTAAGTATTTTAACTTAATTTAATCCTTAATATTTTAACTCAATTTAATCCTTAATTATTTTAAGTCAAAATAATCCTTAATTATTTTAATTCTAATTAAATTCTTAATTCTAATTAACTCTTAAAATCTTAATTAAAGTAAATCTTAATAACTTAAACTCAAATTAAATCTTAAAAACTTAAATTTAAATTAAATCTTAACCACTTAAATTCTTAAACCTTAATTAATTCTTAAATAAACTTTAATTAATAACTTTAACTTTTAAAGATTTCAACTTTAATTAATTAATTAATTGTTAATAATGTCAACCTTAATTTTTTTACCTCAATTATTAAACCTTAATTAATTTTTAATAATTTCAATATTAATTAAACCTTAATTAATCCTACCTCAATTAAATTTTAATAATTAGTTTTTTAATTAATTTGTAAACTTCAATTAACTCTTAATTCAAACTCAATCCACGAACTAAAACTTCCAATTAAATACCCTTAATTATGAAATTAAATAAAATCTTATCCAACTGCAACAATCAATTTAATAAAATTAAATATGTCAAAATGAGTTTGCATATTCGCGGGTTCATACGATATGTATCAAATTGAGAATTTGATACATCATTAGAATCTTAATTAAAATGTCTTGACTGAATCATGCATAACTACCATGTACATGCATTCGTTTATTTTTTTATATATCTGTCATATCATTCATGTTTAATTTTTTGCTTAATTTAGAATGGTTAGATAGGAAAAAGATTGATTAACACTTGCCTAACCTAGTACCAGAGTGGGGCGAGATGATAGTACGTTAGGGAAACTTAGCCTAGCTAAGTGGAACTAGCCGAAGCTACCTCGCCACATCCTAGACTAGTTAGACCAGAGTTTTTCAAAAAGTAAAATAAAGGTATTATTTCTTTAAAAGGCTTTGTCTAAGGAAAGGGTTGATGATCCAATAAGGCTACGACCAAAGAAGGCCTCTGTGCCTCGCCAAGACCTGGAAGCCGATTATTGAAATCTACTTTTAAATTACAAATTGATAAAACTCGAATCTAACTCAAGGTCAACCAGTTTATAAATAAATTGAGAAAAATTATTCAAGCATCTCACAATACACCCATAAGGCAACCATGCTTGCTTGTATTGAGATATTTAGAATGGGTGAGATGTTAAAGACTAATTAATTGAGAGATGTTTTTCAAAATATTTTCAAAATCCTTAGGATATTTTTCTAAAAATCTATTTTCAAAATAATATTTCAACATAATAATATTTTTATGGATTTCATGCTTGCCTGGTTGCTTAAATATATAATACATTTTCAAAATTATATCTTTTCGAGAAATTATTTGACCTACACTCTTAGACACAATCCTTTTAGGTCAACACTAAAGTCCCTTAAGACACTTAGATAGAGTCAGATGGTGTCGGGTTTAGGGGGAGCGTTTTTTAAAATTATTTATAATTTTACTTGTTTCAGAAAGTATTCTTTTCGAAAAATTCAGATCTTTCAAATACATGGTGCTTTAAAAATTATTATCATTTCAAAATATGTTTTAGAAAATGTCTCAAAACTTATGATATAGTCATTGCTTTGAAAATTATCGTACTATTTCAAAATGCATATGCATGTCAAAAGTTTTTTTTGGCTTATTATATCATTTCAAAATGCTGTTCAAAAATTGTTTTAAATTACTCTGTTGATTTTGATTAACCCTAAAGACACATAGGAAGTCTCCGTTATGATCTACAAGAACTCCTAGGATGTGTCAGATTTTGAGAGAGTTTAAGTCAAAAAGAAATTGATTCTATTTTTTGATGATTTTCTTTTAAATTATTAGATAATTTTCTTTAGTTTGAATCAAACCCTAAGACTTAGAGGAAGATCACTTGTAGTCAACAAGTTTCCTAGGACTGTGTCAAGTTTAGGGGGAGGTCAAATTAAAAGAATGATTAAATATTTCAAAATATTATGTTTTCATATATTATATTCTCAAAATCATTTTGAAAACATAAGTATTCTCTCATTTTAAAATCATATTTTTTTTGGTCTTAAAAATCACTTTATAAAGATATTATACTATCATTTTCAAAACACTTATTTGAAAATCTATTTTTCTGGAATCACTTTTGAAAATAATTTTACTTGAGTTTGGAGAATTTCTAGGACACTTAGGGAAATTTCCTTGTAGTTAACAAGGTTTCCGAGGATTGTGTCAGACTGGAAAAGAATCCAAATCAAGGACATATTTTGAAAATCTTCTTTCAAAAGTCTTAAAGTATTTTAAAAATATTTTTTAAGTGCACAATATTTTTTAAAGTATAAATTTTTTTGCGCACAATATTTTTCAAAGTACTAAGTACAAAATATTTTTCTAAAAAGTGCAAAATACAAAATATTTTTCAAATTCCTAATATTTTTCTAAAGTGCAAAAGATTTTCCAAGTGCAAACTATTTTTCAAAGTCACTAATATTTTTCCAAGTGCACATTTCTTTTTCAAGTACAAAATATTTTTCCAGGTGCAATTTAAGTACTTAGTTTTTTTTACAAACTAGTCTTTTTTAGACAAGGAGGGAAGAATTTCCAAATGTTTTATTAAAAATTATATGCTTTTAAAGAATTATCCTAAGTACTTTCAAAAGAAGAAGAAAAATTTTTAAGAAATTTTCATTGTTGGCGCAAGTCTTTTTATCATTTTTTTTGATGTGTGACAAAGGCGGAGAGAGAAGCTTGAGAAGAGAAGCTTAAGTTAGGGATTTTTTTTTCTCCCAAGGATCAAACCTTAAATCAATTTTTTTTTTGTTTTCTCCCAAGGATCAAAACTTAACCCTTAAATCCAATCTAAGTTAAGATATTGTCAAACATCAAAAAAGGGGAGATTGTTGGTGCAAGATGCATCAGTGATGTCCTCCTCTAGTGTTTCAATGTTTAACAATATGCTTAAGTTAGTGATACATTAGACAAGGTAAGGGAGAGTCAAGAAATCCATATCAAAGTGAAGAAAAGTCCTAGTTAACCTAGGCAATAAGTCCTGATTTAAGGAATTGGACAATAAGTCCTGGCCAAGGGCTGGGCACCGAAGACCTGACTGAGGGTTGGGCAATAAGTCCTGGTCACGGACTAGGCACGAAATCTTGATTCGAGGAATTGGGCAATAAGTCATGGCCGAGGGCTGGGCACCTAAGTCCTGATCCTGAAGATCGGGCAAAAGTCCAATTGGAGGAGCCGATTGGCAAACTTCTCCTGAGAGGAGTAGGCGAAGGCGTGCTCCCCGGGAAGGGAACTCAGTTCGACCTAGGGTTTCACAAGAAATCCAAAGTCAGAACTAATCGGTAAGGCTAAGATTATATATGTACTTGTATTGTATTTGTGTATCTTGCACGTACCTAAAAGTTGGAGACAAGGCAGGCAAGCAAACGCAAAACGACTTGGAAGAAGAATCTAGGGGGCCTGTATTCATACAGGCGCCCCAGGCTTCAGGGCACCCCAGAGTGGAGCAGCCCATCCCAGGCGCCTGCTAATACAAGCGCCTGGGAGGGTCCCAGGCGCCCTGGATGGCCTGCTTATCCATTCGCGAAGTTCATGAGTAAGGATGAAGTTTTGACCGTCAATGAGGCGCCCTACAGCCTTACAGGTGCCCAAGATGAAGCTATAAAAGGGGCTTCGAGCCCTCAACTCAGAACATCATTCACAACAACATTCTAAGCATTCCGACCGAAGAAAAAGAGCTAGAGACGAAGCTTTGCTACCAAGGAAGCACCAGGAGGAAGTGTGCTGTACTTCAGAGTTCCAGACCGGCCGGGTCTTTGATTTTTGTTTGGTTTGCATTTATTTTTATGCACTTAATTTCTTAATCTTTTTGGTTGTAATACTTGCACTATAAGAGGGGTTTCTCCACCTCCGGAAAGTCCGTAAAGGAGACCATTAGTGGATGGGCGCTTCCCGTGCTTAGGCCTTGGACGTACTGACCCTGGGGGGTTAGGAACCAAGTAAAACCCGCTTGTCGTATGTGTTGGTTTTTTTTCATCGTTTCTGTTTTCCGCTACACACTAACTCTTTGTCTAGAACGAACATCGAGGTTTCCGACGTGTTTATGAAGAATTTTTACGAGTCGATATTCACAACCCCCTCTATCGACGGCACCGGTCCTACAAGAAGTAGAGACGGGTCGAGGATCGGACGTCTCGAGATTCGAGAGTCTCGGAGGCCGAGAAAAACTCCAACTGGAGGTCCCGGATGGCAAAAGGTAACTTCTCGAAAAATGAAACAGTAGGCATCGGTTCGACCTAAGATTTCATTTGAAATCCAAAGTTAGAACCAGATAGCTCTAGCAGTCAATCAAACTTATAGGATTTTTTGTCTATTTGTTGTGTGTTTGTTTGTCTTGTAGGAACCTAGAGTTAGAGGTAAGATAGGAGAATAAATGCAAGCGAACAAGGCTCGGAACACGAGCTCTCGGGCGCCCCATCAACCCTGGCGCCCCCATCATCCCAGGTGCCTCATTGCTCCCAGGCACTCATGAAGGTAGGTTTTATCCGTGCGTGTTGTTCGTTGGTTCGAATAAGATAGAATCACCTTTGAGGTGCCTTTATGGGCTCTAGGGTGTCAGGATGCTTGCTATATAGGGGATTTCATCCCCTCAGTTTAGAACATCAATCTTTCCATCTGTTTACTCATTCCCTGTGAAGAAAAAGTGCTAAGACGAAGCTTTGCGACGAAGGAGGCTCCAGGAGGAAGTGTGTGACGCTTCGGACATCCGGATTGGTCGAGATCGTCACTTTTATTAGTTTCCATTTACTTACAAGTTGTACTGATTTTTTCTATTTGTGCTTGTATTCAAACTGTAAGACGGGGTTCTCCGCCTCCGGAAAACTTCCGGAAAGGAGACCACTAGTGGATGAGTGTTTCCTGTGATTAGGCCTTAGACGTACAAACCCTGGGGGGTTAGGAACCAAGTAAATCCCGCGTGTTTACGGTATTGTATTTTTCCTTTATTATTCCGCTGTACTACTAACGACTTTGATATTAAGCAAATGTACGACGATGAAATTCCGGCAACGAAAATGAGAGTCTATATTTACCCCCCTCTATCGACGCCACTGATCCCACAACGACCTGGAGAAGAAGAGGCGACATGGAGAAGAGAAAAGGGGATTAGGTTTTTGTGAGAAAAAAGTTTGATATAATTAAATCAAACGGAAAACAAGGAATACAGTTTAAAAAAAATGGTAGAAAGGTGGCCCATGCAAGGTCAAACAACAGACCTCTCGTGAGGGAACCAACGCTCTACCACAATGCTATAAGTGAAATTATTTTTTATATATGGTTAATTAATTTGAACTAAACTGTCTGTTGGTGCAGGTAGCACCTAAGTCAAACCTGGGTTTTGATAATGGCAAAGGGTTCAAGAGTTAAGATGTTATTGTTGTCTAATGTGTTTACTAAGTGTGCAGGAAAGAAGCCCTAGATACACTAGGCAAAGAAGTCCTGGTCGAGGACTGGGTAAGAAGTCCTGGCAAGGGGCTGGGTACCGAAGACTTGCTCGAAAGGTGGGCACGAAGTCCTGGTCGAGGACTGGGCACGAAGACCTGGTCAGGTGAATCGGGCAAAAGTCCAACCGGAGGAGCCGGTTGGCAAAAGGTAAACTCTCCTGAGAGGAGTAGGTGAGGACGCGTTCCCTGTCAAGGGAACAGTAGATGTCGGTTCGACCTAGGATTCCATTTGGGAGACCCGAAGTCAGAACCAAGGCAGCTACGGCTGTAAAGATGGACAAATATTCTTGCCTTGATTGTTTTGGAACTAACCTTGGATGCAGGGACCGAAGGAGTGTGTTTCTGCAGCTCAGAACACCCCAAAGGAGAGGGGCAGGCAGCTGGGCTAGGCGCCCGGGAGGTCCCGGATGCCCAAGGTCAAAGCCAAACAAGCAGAAAGCAAGAATCGCTTTGAAACAACACTGGGCTAGGCGCCCGGGAGGTCCCGGGCACCCAAGGTCAAAGCCAAAGAGGTAGTCGAAGCAAAATCAGCCACGAAGCCAGCGGACCAAGTCAAGCTGGGCGCCCGGGAGGTCCCGGGCGCCCCAGTCAGCTCCAGAGGCCGATTCTGAAGGGATAAGCGCTGACCGAGCTGCGGATGAAGGTTCTCCGATTTGAAGGCACGTGTCAGGCGCCCCCAGCGAATTAGGCGCCCCCAGGAGCACTATAAAAGGGGCTCGACCCCGAGGCTTCAAGAACACAACTTTCCAACGCCTCTAAGCTTTTCGTTCAAGCGCTTTGCTCCGGCAAACTCCGATCTCGAGACTCTAGCGCCGACGACGACCCTCTGCTCCGAAGTACGATCCACACCGGGCGTCGGTAACGAAAAGTGTATTCATTTACTTACTGCACTATTCTTGTATTAAATATGTAAACCTTTGCGCGTATAGAATTGCCCACAGTAAACGGTCAAGGACCTTGGGCCTTGGAGTAGGAGCCGACCGCGACTCCGAACCAAGTAAAAATACTTGTGTTCCTTGTGTGTTTGTTTTTAATTCCGCTGCGTATTTTCTCTTAGTCTTATCCGAAAAGATTTTCGCGATATTCGCCCCCCCCTCTATTGTGTTTCTCGATCCAACAAGTGGTATCAGAGCGGGGTAGCTCAAATTTGGTGCAACCACCAATTTGGGAATTTTTCAGATTTTTATGAAGTTTTTAATCTCTTTTTCGATCGAAGTTTTTATCGTTAATCGAGATTGGTGCAACACCACTCGATAATTTCTTTTAAATATCTTATTCCCGCACTGCTAATCCAAGACCAAGTCTTGGGATAGTTTTTTGTTATTTTTATTTCAGAATTTCTAAATGGCCATGCAAGAGGGTTTCAGTACAGCCAGACCACCACTCTTCAGTGGGGAGGACTTCTCCTACTGAAAGAGCCGGATGGAAGTCCACATGAAAACTCAGGTGGACATGTGGATAATAATCCAATCTGGTTTGGAAATCCCGAAAAATGCTGAAGGAGTGGCACAACCTTACACTGAATGGGACGCCTCGCTAAAAAGGAAGATCGAGGCTGATGCTAAAGCGACCCAGGCACTTCAATGTGGTCTAACCAAAGAAGAGCTGAACCGGGTGGGACCATTCAACAGTGCAAAGGAACTCTGGGGTAAGTTAATTGAATTACATGAAGGAACCTCCGACACCCGAATCAGCAAGAGGGACCTACTGCTAAACAAGCTATACACGATCAAAATGAACGACGACGAGCCAGCAGCCCAGCTCCACGCCAGAATCCAGGAGTTGATGAATGGTCTACATACAATCGGTCACAAGGTAGAAAACGGTGACCTTATCAGGTATACCCTTAACGCTTTCCCGAGAAATACTTTGTGGGCATCTATGGTAGATGCATACAAAATTTCAAGGGATCTTTCTAAAATCAAATTAGATGAGTTATTTTCTAAACTTGAATTACATGAGCAGACTAACTGCACCTTGGCTGAGAAAGGCATTGCTTTTGTTGCAGACAAAACAGAAAAGATGGTCAAGAAGAAGCCTCAACCTGCACCCGAGTCTAACTCAGACTCAGACTCAGACTCAGACTCAAAAGACAACGAAGGGGATCGACCCAAGCTGGTTCGGCTTGCCCGGGACTACTACAAGGAATTGAAGAATCAGTCCAACAGAAGAAAAGCCAGCCGAAAGAAGGAGGATCCGACTGAACCATCCAAGAACAAATCAAGTGTGACCTGCTTCGAATGCAACAAGAAGGGACACTTCAAATCGGAGTGACCTAATCTGAAAGAAGCCAAGAAGTCAAGAAGGAAGAAGGCCCTTCAAGCAACGTGGGACGAGTCTTCATCCGAAGAAGAAGAAGAGGCCCCACAATCGAACCTGCTCGCCTTGACTGCATCCGAAGACATCGACACTGGATCAGAATCAGAGGCGGACGACGGAAAGCTCACCATATCAGAAGACGGCAAAATAACTGTAAGTGGTTATTCAAAATCTGAATTATCTGAATTATCTGAATTAATTGCATACCTATCTAGTAACTTGGCGAAAGCCAAAATTCGAGTCGAGTCTCTCCGATAGGAAGTAAAACTCCTGAAAGAGGGAGCTGACTCTAGATCCTTAACTGAGAAGGTTCAAGAAGGAACCTCTACTCAAGTTGAAAAGCTTGAGAAAGAGAACTCCTCCTTGAAAACTCAAGTCAAGGACCTAAGAGCAGCTTTGGAACGATTCACTTCGGGTTCCAAGGGTCTTGATATGATCCTTGGAAAACAGAAGTCAGTTCTAAATCGATCCGGGTTAGGGTATCGAACCAAGGCTAGACAAAGGTCATATTATGCTGTACTGAATCAGTCTAGACCCAAAGTTCAGGCATGGATACCCAAACTTTGCCTGAACAACCAAGCTGGACCAAACCAGTATTGGATCCCCAAGGACAAGATTCATATCTTGCCTAATCATTACCGTGGCTTTAGTTCAGGGGGAGCCAACTTAAAAACTATTTTTATAGTTAAATAAATTCATCTTTTTTATTGTAAAATTGCATGATTGCTTGTTTATTAATTTTCTGTAATTTACCATACTTAGACCTAGGACTGGTTAGATTAAGGACTAAACCGATTAACTTAAATTTGAATAACATAGTATTGGGTGGAGGTGAGATGATAGTCCGTTAGGGAAGCCATTTTGGCTGAACTAGCCGAAGCTACCGATCCAAGACCCATACTAGTTAGACCAAAATCTTTCAAGGAGTAACTTGAAAATGGATTTTTAATAAAAGACTTTGTCAAGGAAAGGGTTGATGATCCAATAAGGCTACGACCAAAGAAGGCCTAGTGCCTCGCCAAGACCTGGAAGCCGATTATTGAAAACCAAATTCACATTACTATTGTCAGATTTGAATCTAACACAGATTTCAATTAATCTTAGATTCAACCATTTTTTTAAAATAATTTTGTTAAACATAATTAATTGGTTATTCAAAATTAAGTTAATTTTTTAAAAACTAATCACAGTTTTCAAAATAAAATCTTTACTTCTATTAAAACCTGTCTCTCAAAAACCCATAAGGTTAACGTGATTGATAATTCTAGATTGGGTGAGACAGACTAGGTTGTGAAAATCAATTTAGGCTATCCTTGATTATAATTGGATCCAAATCAACAAACTCTTTATGTGTAGGAACATAAAGATTTGGACCAATGGATGTTGGATAGCGGGTGCTCCAGACACATGACTGGGGATAAATTAAAATTCACCAAACTCAAGTTCAAGAACCTAGGCTCAGTAGCATTTGGCAACAATGCTACACTCAAAGTCATTAGGTCAGGTAACATTGAACTCAAGTCTGATTTTGTCATTAAAAAGATACTTTTGGTTGAAAACTTTAAATTTAACTTGCTTAGTATAAGTCAATTGTGTGATACTGGCTATATAGTTACCTTTACCAACTCTAACTGCCTGATTAGAAACTTGCAAGACTCAGAAATCATGCTTAAGGGCACTAGGAAAAATAATGTCTACACTATAAACCTACCCGTGGAACCTAAATGCTTCTTAACTCAGTTAGAAGAATAAAACCTCTGGCATAGGAGATTAGGTCACACTAATCTGAGATTAATTTCAAAAATCACCCAACTTGGCCTAATTAAAGAAATACCTAAAATTAAGAACCATGAAAACTTAATATGTGAATCATGCAACCAAGGTAAACAAACCAGGTCTAATCACAAACAAATTCAATCAGATCTAACTCAAACCACACTTGAGCTCCTGCACCTTTACCTATTTGATTCGCATGGAGCCAAGTCACTAAGCGGAAACCGGTACTGCTTAGTAATTATCGATGATTACTCTAGGTTTACTTGGGTTAGATTCCTAAAAACTAAAGATGAAACCCTAAACCTATTTATTAATTTTTGTAAGTTAATTGAAAATCAAAATGATACTAAAATCAAAAGACTTAGGAGTGATCATGGGGGAGAGTTTGAGAATCAATGGTTCGAGGAGTTTTGTAAGATAAACAGATATATACACGAATTTTCATGTCCTAGAACCCCCAGCAAAATGGGATAGTAGAACGGAAAAATAGAACCCTACAGGAAGACGCTAGGGCTATGCTCAATGAATTCAACCTAGCTAACCAGTTTTGGGCAGAAGCAATTAGTACGGCTTACTATATCCAAAATAGGGTCCTAATTAACAAACGACATAATAAAACTCCCTATGAATTATACTACCATAGACTTCCAAACCTACATTACCTAAGGGTCTTTGGGTGCAAAGTCCATATCCTAAACACCAAGGACTATCTAGGTAAATTCCAGTCTAAGTCATCCCCAGGGGTCTTCTTAGGATATTCAACAACAAGTAGGGCCTATAGGGTTTACAACAAACAAACTAACAAAATTGAAGAAACAACAAATCTAATATTTGATGAGGAAATAAATTCAAAATCTGATAATCCAGATCTAAATCCATCAAATAGTGAACACGAAGATAATGAACAAATTATTGAACTACTAATTGAACCCCTAAATGAACTAACTATTGAACAAACTATTGAGTCAATTGAACCAATAATTGAACCAACCCAAGTAGTTGAACCAAATATTGAACCAAACCGTCCAGCCGGACCTGAGGCTGAACCAAGTTCTAGAAAAACCAAGAAACCCAGACTCAGCCACCCAACTGATCAAATTGTGGGTGATCCAACCTTAGGAGTCAGAACTAGTGTTGGTGACGAGATGGCTATAGAGGGGGGTGAATATAGCCTGACCCTCAAGACTTAGCCGTTTTCAAATTTCTCTGCACTTAAGTTAGCCGCAGCGGAAGCAATACAAGAATAACAGCAGAAACAGAAATGCAGTAACTGAAAACAAACCAAGCAGTCGCTAACAAGGATCGTTTACAAGGTTCGGGGATAACTTGCCCCTACTCCTTGGCGTGCCCTTAAGGTGGGCGATCCCTTGATCGTCGGCAGATCAAGCCCCGGTGACCCGGATAAAATAGCGCCTCCTTCTCGGTGGAGAAACCTCTCCACACGCATCTCAATAGGATACAAGGTAAGCTTACGAGACTAAGGAGGAACCTCTCACAAGACAGTAGCAAGAAAGCTCAAGAGAGAAGCTACACAAGGAGCACAACAACAACAGCGAAACCCACAGCCACACTTGCTTGTTTTCCTGTTCGTTCTTGTCGCCTCCTCTGCTTCTCATCTTCCTCTTAAGCTCCTGCTTCATCGTCAGGCTCCATCAGCATCCCCTGAGCACAGCCTGAACCCACTAACCTCCCTGAGCACTCAGTCCACTGAAGTCTCTCTCCAGCTGAGCCTCCGTCAGTCGCCAGCCATGCCTCAGTTGCCGTTGAAACCTGAGAAGGAGAAACAAACAAACCTGCTCCAAGGAAAGCCTACCATTGACCCTCCTTGAGTGTTTGAATCACCTGTTATCACCTGCACACTCCAAGAGAGGCTTAGCAATGCATATCAAAAAGAAATCAGCAAGTAGCAGAGAATCGGCAATGAAAACAGACTTCTGACAGCATATTTGAATTAAAGTTCTGCTCCTGATCGGTCACCAGACCGATCCAGCAGTTTTCTGCACACTCCTGATTGGTCCCCAGACCAATCATGCTCCAGCCTGATCGGTCACCAGACCTATCAGGCTCCAACCTGATCGGTCACCAGACCAATCAGGCTGCTTCCTGACCGATCAGGAGTCATCCTGATCGGTTATAGTGAGAACCTCGCGACACTTGATCGTTCTCTAGACTGATCTGAACAGTATCCCTGATTGGTCACCAGACCGATCAGGAGCAGATCAGTAAGGTCCCCAAAACCCACTGTATGCTCCCTGATCGGTCACCAGACCGATCAGGAGCCAAGCAGTGAGTAAACTGTCTTCTCCCTGATCGGTCACCAGACCGATCAGGAGCAGAGCAGTAGGTTCCCAACCTCACTGTATGCTCCCTGATCGGTCACCAGACCGATCAGCCATCGCTGGATCGGTCACTAGACCGATCCACGAAGGAGCACCGTGCCAACTTCCCTGATCAGTCTCCAGACCGATCCAGGCAAGCCCAAATGCACTCTAAGTCACGAGAACAAGCCTCTAGCCCTTCTCTGACTCGTGCCATGCCCAGCTTCACTCACTGGGACTTCAACCTAGCCCTCCAAGCTAGGACCTGGCTTCACTCACCAGGGTTTCGGTCACCCGGCTTCACTCACCGAGACCCGGCTTCACTCACCGAGATTTCAACCTAGCTTCACTCACTAGAATTTCGGTCACCCGGCTTCACTCACCGGGACCCGGCTTCACTCACCGGGATTTCAACCTAGCTTCACTCACTAGGATTTCCATCACCTGGCTTCACTCACCAGGACCCGGCTTCACTCACCGGGATTTCCATCACCTGGTTTCACTCACCAGGACCCGGCTTCACTCACCGGGATTTCCATCACCTGACTTCACTCACCAAGACCCGGCTTCACTCACCGGGATTTCCATCACCTGGCTTCACTCACCAGGACCCGGCTTTACTCACCGGAATTTCAAACACCTGGCTTCACTCACCAGGACTTTTCACCTAATTCTCCAAGATGGGAATTTGCACCTAACCCTCCAAGTTAGGACTTTTCACCTAGCCCTCCAAGCTAGGACTTTTCACCCACCTCTTCCGAATTATGACTTTTCTCACACCTAGCCCTCCAAGCTAGGATTTTCAACACCTAACCCTCCAAGTTAGGATTTTCCCATGCCAGCGTGCGATCTCCCGATCCACCTGGACTTAACCCAAATTCAACCAAACTTGAATCAAACTTTAATCCGTGTCAAACACCAAAACAACAACCAGGGACAGACTGCATCAACAACTAGGTCTTCCTATAGAAATCTTAGTCAGATTGCACTGATTTGAAAAATCAAACCTAAGACTATAGAGGAAGCCTTACCTGATCCTGATTGGATCATAGCAATGCAAGAAGAGTTAGCCCAGTTTGAAAGGAACCAATCTGGGAACTAGTACCTAAACCTGAGGGCAAATCCATTATTGACACTAAGTGGGTGTTTAGGAATAAGCTAAATGACCAAGGAGAAATAGTTAGAAATAAAGCCCGCTTAGTAGCTAAAGGGTTCAGTAAAGTCGAAAGGTAACACTATGACGAAACCTATGCCCCAGTAGCCAGACTTGAGTCCATTAGGATGTTGTTAGCCTTTGCATCCCATAAAGGATTTAAACTCTACCAAATGGATGTAAAGTCAGCTTTTCTAAATGGATTTATTAAGGAAGAAGTCTATGTAGGACAACCCCCCGGTTTTGAGGACTTAGAAAAACTTGACCATGTTTACAAGCTCAATAAGGCACTGTATGGACTAAAACAAGCACCTAGGGCATGGTATGAACGTCTATCAACCTACCTCATTTCTAAGGAATTTAAACAAGGACAAATTGACTCAACTCTGTTCATTAAGACCTTAGAAAAAGAAATCTTTATTGCCCAAATCTACGTTGACGATATAATTTTTGGATCCACCAACTCAAATTTCTTAAAAGAATTTATAAAAATAATGGAAAACGAATTCGAAATGAGCTTAGTTGGTGAGCTCAACTTCCTTTTAGGTCTACAAATTAAGCAAACTAGGGATGGAAATTATGTCCATCAATCCAAATATGTTAAGGAGTTAATAAAGAAATTCAAAATGGATAACTCCAAAAGCATAAGTACCCCCATGACCACAAATATAAAAATAGATAGTGACTCTGATGGTAAACCAGTAGACCTTAAACTATATAGAAGTATGATTGGTAGTCTACTTTACCTTACAGCCAGCAGACCTGATATCCTTTTTGCTATAGGAATGTGTGCTAGATACCAAACCTGTGCTAAGGAAATGCACTTAGCAGCTCTAAAAAGAATACTTAGATACATCAAGGGCACCCTAAATGTAGGGATTTAGTATCCTAGGACCTCAACTTTTGACCTGTCAGGATACTCGGATTCTGACTATGCTGGTTGTAAACTAGATAGAAAGAGTATAAGTGGAAGCTGCCAACTTTTAGGAAATAGTCTAGTAAGTTGGTGCAGCAGAAAGCAACACTGTGTAGCTCTATCCACAACTGAAGCCGAGTATGTTGCTTTAGGAGAGTGTGTAGCACAACTCTTATGGATGATGCATACTCTTAAAGACTTCCAGCTTGACTACACCCAAACCCAGGTCTACATTGATAATATAAGTTCAATTAATCTAACTAAGAACTCAATCCAACACTCTAGAACTAAACAAATAGAAGTCAAACACCACTTCGTAAGAGATCATGTAGCCAGGGGTGAGATAGTCCTTAAGCATGTAGACTCAAAATCTAACTTAGCTGACATTTTCACCAAACCCCTATCTGAGTCTGAGTTCAGCTCACTAAGAAGGCAATTAGGGTTATGCTTGGTAGAATAGGACTGCTCTAATTATATATTTTTTTAAAAAAACTATTTTATTTTCTACAAAATCATTTCTTTATTTTCATTATTTTATTTAAAATGATTTCTCCGACTTAGTTTTTTTTTTAAAACTACCCCTTCAAAACTAGGGCTTTTTCATAAAATGGACTTAGCCTAGGGCCTAACCCTAGAACTGCATGCACCTATAGATCTAGAAGCCAGCATCTCACAAGCACCTTAGGGTACTTTTGATTGATAACCTAGAATGGGTTGAGATGCTTAGGTCTTTGCCTTGATTCAAGATGCTTTAAGTCAGTGCATCTGCAGTAATTGGGGAACTAAATACCAATCAACAGTAATCAGGTTAAGTGTAAAGCTTAGAAAATCTAACTTGATCAGATCACTTAACTTGACTAATCCTAGCGAAAGTAACTGTTTATGACAGTTAGTAAGTAGGTAATTGGATTAGACAGGACTCGAAAGCAGAAATTCAAATTGATTTGGTTCAGTTTAAATTTAGAATTGGTTCAGTACAACATCTTACTGTGATTACTCATATTTTTTGCTATTTTTTTGATATATTCCAAAGGGGGAGAGATTGGAAAGGAGAGAAAAGAAGGTTTCAAAATTTATTTTTTTTTCAAAATTAAACCTTTTTTTTAAAACCCTTATCTCCTTTTTCAAAAGTAAAATTCCTTAAATACTTAAGATCTTTTTGAAAGTTAATTCTCTAAAGCACTTATTCTGAAAATTTTCTGGAATTTTTTTCTATGTATTTAAAGTGCTTGAAAAATATTTCTATGTATTTAAAGTGCTTGAAAAATATTTCTATATATTTGAAAAATATTTCTAAGTATTTAAAGTGCTTGAAAAATATTTCTAAGAATTTAAAACTGCTTGAAAGTTTTTTAAATGTTAAAACTTCAGAATAAGTTTAGAAAATTTTCTAAAGTGCAAAATCTAATTATTTTCGAAATTACTTGTTGTAAGAAATATTTCTAAGTACTTATTCTAAATCTTTGGTTGGTTGAAAATTTTTTAAGCGTTAATTGTAAATTCTCCTGAAAATTTTCTAAGTGCTCAACTCAAAATATGTTTTGGAAAATGTTTTCTAACTTAAATCCTTCTCTTGAAATTTTCTAATTATTGAAAACCAGAAAAACGTTTCACTTTTTAGACTTTAGAAAAAACTTTTCTTCCAAAAAATCACCCTACGAACCGTTTTTTTGGAAGAAAAACTACTTGTATGCAGGGGAGAAGATTTATTCTTCCACGGGGGAGGGAAAATTAACTACTTGGAAGGTGGGCACGAAGTCCTGGTCGAGGACTGGGCACGAAGACCTGGTCAGGTGAATCGGGCAAAAGTCCAACCGGAGGAGCCGGTTGGCAAAAGGTAAACTCTCCTGAGAGGGGTAGGTGAGGACGCGTTTCCCGTCGAGGGAACAGTAGGCGTCGGTTCGACCTAGGGTTCCATTTGGGAGACCCGAAGTTAGAACCAAGACAGCTACGGCTGTAAAGATGGACTAATATTCTTGCCTTGTTTGTTTTGGAACTAACCTTGGATGCAGGGACCAAAGGAGTGTGTTTCTGCAGCTCAGAACGCCCCAAAGGAGAGGGGCATGCAGCTGGGCTAGGCGCCCGGGAGGTCCCGGGCGCCCAAGGTCAAAGCCAAACAAGCAGAAAGCAAGAATCGCTTCGAAACAACACTGGGCTAGGTGACCGGGAGGTCCCGGGCGCCCAAGGTCAAAGCCAAAGAGGTAGTTGAAGCAAAATCAGCCACGAAACTAGCAGACCAAGTCAAGCTGGGCGCCCGGGAGGTCCCGGGCGCCCCAGTCAGCTCCAGAGGCCGATTCTGAAGGGATAAGCGCTAACTGAGCTGTGAATGAAGGTTCTCTGATCTGAAGGCACGTGTCAGACGCCCCAGCAAATCAGGCGCCCCCAGGAGCACTATAAAAGGGGCTCGACCCCGAGGCTTCAAGAACACAACATTCCAACGCCTCTAATCTTTTCGTTCAAGCGCTCTACTCCGGCAAACTCCGATCTCGAGACTCTAGCGCCGACGGCGACCCTCTGCTCCGAATTACGATCCACACTGGGCGTCGGTAACGAAAAGTGTATTCATTTACTTACTGCACTATTCTTAGTCTTATTCGAAAAATTTTCACGATATTCACCCCCACCTCTATCGTGTTTCTCGATCCAACACTGTCCATTTAGACCTGGGTTTGGTTTAATCAGATTAGGTTGGTCCAACCAGAATTGGTCTAGTTCAAATCATTAGTTAGTTTAACCAAACTAGTTTCATCAAAATCTGAACCAAACTAACTCACTTGATCAATAGGTTGAACCTAAACTTAAATGGGCTTAGGTGAAACAACAACAATAGAACATCCAAATCGATTAGTCCAGTAGCATAGTCAACTATAACTGCTCAAATAAAGAAAACTTATATTTTCTTATTTGCTTGTGTGTTTTTTTCTATGCATAGTGTGAATTGAAAAAGACTAATTTTGTTACTGGTTTGTCGATTTTGTACTGACAATATCATTTTTCAATTCCAGATGTTGCATGAGATATGCACCATGATCCGTTGCAATGAGCGATGCCGTGAGCTAATAGAGTAGATAGAGGAGGTTGACTATAGTCCGGTTCTCAGAATCCAAGGAAATATAGGAAAGTTGGATCGGTTATTTTAGAAACTTGAGCAAGAAGAGTTTCCAATCTTGGATGACTACAGAATTGGAGCAATGATTCGTTCATTGCCAAGGTGTGCGAGAGAAGTTGCACACCAGATATGGGGACGCTATGAATGTCATATCTCATATACCGAGGTATGTAAGCAGCAACTTTGCCGTGAGTTTCCAGATGAACTAGAAGATTCTAAGGAAGTCCCAAAATAGGATCCTAAAGATCTTGAAGAATTTGAGCAGGATCCATAGGAAGACCCTGAAATATTTGAGGAAGATCTTGAAATGTTTGAGGAAGATCCTGAATTATTTGAGGAAGATGTTGAAATGCTTGAGGAAGATCTTGAAATATTTGAGAAAGATCCTAATATTGAAATGTTTGAGGAAGATCCTAAAATATTTGAGGAAGATTCTATAGAAACTGTGGAACATCCCGAAATTGGTCGATTTGAGATGAACGAAGAGTGATAACCACTACCATAATATTTTTTATTATGGGAGTAATATCAGCTTATCTAGTTAATTAAATTTGTTGTTGTTGTCGTTGTGTACGAAATGAATAAGCTTATTAAATAAAGTTATATGGATATTGTTGTTATGAACGGACAGTATACTTAAATAAAAAAGTTATGTTATATGTTAACTAACTTAAAAATGATTATTTCATTCTTACAAATGATTAGTTCATTCTATGATTAGTTTATATAATGATAGTTTATTCTATGATTAGTTCATATTTAATATAAATGATTAGTTCATTTGATGGGATGTATATATAATATAATTGATCAATATTGATTAGATTGGACCATACGAATGATGAGTGAAAACGTAGTTACCACTTGATTTTGTAGACCAACTCAAATTTATATTGAGTCAATCATAAATTATGTATATATGATATACAATGAATTAATGAATAATATATTTATTTATGATAGATCATGGCAACTAAGAACAACATAGCCGAATTGAACAAGGGAGAGAAATTATATGGGGTTAACTATAAAATATAACATCTCAAGATACAATATGTTCTTGAGGACCAAGAAGTTTTAGAGGTTGTAAATCAGTTCATGGAAGAACCTACTAATGGTTCAACTGCATAACATAAACTTTATCTTAATGCCTATAAGGCATGGAAGAAAAATGACTTCACCGCTAAGGGGATATTAATTAGTTTAATGGTAGATGACCTGATATTTGAGTATGAGCCACTACCATCAGCTCATGCTGTCTAGGTAGCCCTGAGAGAGAAATACAGTGAAGTTAGTTTAAGCAAGCTTTGCCAACTGACAATCAAGTTTGAAAGTTATAAAAAGCACCCGAATGTTATCCTCGCCCAAACTGAGAGAAATAGAGAATATGATTCGGAAGCTAAAGGCTGCTGGTCACAAGTTGACCGAGAACTACAGGTTCAGGCGGTTATTCGTTCCTTTTTTGATTCTTGGGAAATGATGAAATAGAACCTTACTCACAGTGAGAGTATCAAGACTTTCATTGATGTCTTACACTATATTGAATTGGAGGCGGAGAGAATAGAATTCGCGAGGATTTCTGAACAAGCTTTTATAGTTGAAGGTTTGGATCCAAGAATATGAAAAGATAGTTTAAGAAAGGAAAGGGAAAAGAAGCTAGTGCTAATGTTGTGCAAGATCCAATCAATAAGAAAGGAAAGAAGTATAGAAAGAAATCTAAAAGCAAGCTGACTTGCTACAACTGTGGCAAGAAGGGTCACTTTGCTCGGGAATGTACTGAGCCAAAAAAGGTAGATCCATATTTGTCTTCTTTTCATGAGCTTTATGTTGCTAGTTTAGTGTTGTTAGCTGATTCTTATCCTTTGTGGATTATAGATTCAGGAGCAACGAACCATGTAACTCGTGATCGAGCTACATACGTGGAGTACCCAAGAATTGAAGTCAAAGGAATTGACACTAGCAAACTCAACCTTCATGGTGGGTGTACCTTATTTCTGCATGATATCCTGTATGCTCCTAAGATTTGAAGGAATCTGATTTTTGTTAATTGTGTTCTTGAATTGGGTTATTGTATGAACTTTTATAATCGTGTGGAACTGAATATTAACTCTGTGTTAATTGGATATGGTTATGTATCAAATGGTTTCATGGTTCTTGATGTAGAGATGTTAATTATGGAAATAATGGTTGTTTTTCAAACATTGCTCTTACTAGCGATGTTGATGTTAATGATGAAGTTTGGAATGCTAGATTGGGACATAGGACAAGAAAGAATGAATAGATAGCTATAGAGGGTCTGCTCAACACTCGTGCTAAAATTGACTTGTCTATATGTGAGCATTGTCTTGCTGGAAAAGCAACTAGAAAACTATTTGGTAAGGCTATTAGGGCCGAATCACCATTGCAATTGATTCATTCGAATATTTGTGGTCCGATGAATGTGAAGGCTAGACATGAAAGTTCTTATTTCATTACATTTATTGATGACTTCACACGTTTGGTCATGTGTATTTGATTTCTCATAAATCTGAAGCATTATATTGCTTTAATCATTATTTGAACAAAGTTGAGAATCAATTGGAATGTAAGGTTAAAACCATTCAGACTGACCGTGGAGGTGAATATTTGTCTGATCAGTTCAAGATAATATGTAATGAAAAATGGATTATTAGACAGCTAACTATCCTTGAGACTCCATAGCAAATGGAGTTGCTGAAAGAAGAAATCGAACTCTTCTAGAAATGGTTAGGTCGATGATGGCTCGAGCTAATTTGCCTATTTCCTATTAGGGAGATGCATTGTTGGCTGTAACCTACATACTTAACCGGGTTCCTTCTAAATCTATTCCATCTATTCCATATAAACTTTAGACAGGCAGAAAACCAGATTTGAGTAATCTGAGACTCTGGGAGTCAGTTGCTTATATTCATGACAACACTCACAAATATAGAAAATTAGGATCCAGGGGTAGAAAGTGTATCTTTGTAAGATATTCTGATACCTCTAAGGGTTATATTTTTATTGGTGAGCAACAAGATAGAACCATCTTTGAAATAGAGTCAAGAGATGCTACTTTTCTCGAAACTGAGTTCCCAACAAGAGGTGAAGTTGATAAATCGATTCCTCTATTTGCAATAGAGGAGGAGGATACTGTTCCTTTATCAATGAATTAGGAATCTGAGGGGATACCTGAATCTAGTCAACCTAGTGGGATTGAATGACCTATGAATGAGTTAGTTTCTCAACAGTCTAACCTATGAAAAAGTAGTCATTAGATTATTCCTCGAAAAAGGTTTGACATTGAGAATGAGACATTAATGATTCTCCTAGTTGATGATGAGGAATCTCGAACAGTTGAGGAAGCATTGCAATGCTCAGTTAAGGAGAAATGAAAAGTTGCAATGGATGAGGAAATGGAGTCCATGAGAAAGAATCAAGTTTGGGATTTAGTCAATCTTCCTCTGGGCCGAAGGGCTATTGGGAATAAGTGAATTCTCAAAATTAAGAGGAAAGTGGATGAGTCGATTAATCGATACAAATCTCGTTTGGTTGCAAAAGGTTATACCCAAATGGAGGGTATTGATTTTGAAGAGACATTTTCCCCGGTTGTGAAGTTTGTGTCAATACGAGTCATCCTAGCTATAGTAGCATATTTTGATTTAGAATTACATCAAATGGATGTAAAGACGACTTTCCTTAATGGTAATCTTGACGAGGAATATATATGACACAGCCAGAAAGTTATATAGCTGAGGGCCAAGAGAATAAAGTATATAGACTTAAGAAGTCTATGTATGGGCTAAAACAGACGTTAAGTCAATGAAACATAAGATTTGATGAAGTCATTTTGTCTTATGGTTTCAAAATGATCAATAAAGATCATTATGTTTACCTAAAGAAGGATAATAGAAAGTTTGTCATTTTATCATTATACGTTGATGATATGCTAATAGCTGGATGTGACCTAAAATTTGTGATAGAAGTCAAGTTTTGGCTTTCATCACAATTTGACATAATAGATATGAGAGAAGCTGAGTACATCATAGGAGTGCAGATCATTCGTGATCGATCAGAAGGACTTGTGGGGTTGTCCCACGAAGCTTATATCATTAAGATGCTACAACATTTCAATATATTAGATTGCAACATTGAACAAATACCTACAATGAAAGGTGTTATTTTGATCAAAAGTATGTCTCCCAAGACTCCTAAAGAGATAGTCGATATGAAGAAAAAATCATACGCCAGTGCCATTGGTAGTTTGATGTACACTATGTTGTGTACTCGTCCTGATATAAGCTATGCTATTGGCTTAGTTAGTCATTTTCAGTCAAGCCCAAGATCGAGACACTGGAAAGCGGTGAAAAGGATATTCAAATATCTCAAAGGGACAACAGACATTATCTCTGCATCCAAGGATCAAAGCTGAGCCTGAAGGGTTACACAGATGTAGATTGGATAGGGGACCTTGATGATAGAAAATCCACATGTGGCTATATATTCTTGTTGAATGGTGGCACCATCTCATGGAACAACAAGAAATATGCTTGTGTAGCTATCAACAATAGAGGCTGAGTATGTGGCTTGTGCAGTGGCTGTGCAAGAAGCTGTTTGGTTAAGAAGGTTCTTGAAGCATCTGAAGATTGCTGAGGACAGTGGGAGTCCTATTACAGTGTATTGTGACAATCAAGCTGCTATAGTTTTTTTTAAGGATCCTAAATATCTCAGCAAAGGCAAGCATATAGAAATTAAATATACTTTTATAAGGGATATTATTGATAAGAAAAAGATAATTCTTGAGTACATCCCTACACGAGCTATGCTTGCTGATCCTTTTACTAAGCCATTGATTAAAGAGTCATTTCATGGACATGTGAAGTCTTTGGGACTGAGCAAGATGTAACACATTATAAAGGTTGTTATATTTATGAAATGCCAGATCTATTCAGTGTAAATATATTTGTTACATTTGAATAAAAGTCTCGATGAGCATGTTGGCAGGTTAAGATTAGTCCACCCACATGGACAATCATCTCTATTTTTTGAGTGTAAATAGAGGTAAGACCATTACTTATGGGATAGCTTATATAGTTGTAAATAGAGATATACTCATAAGTTAGGGTCGCCTTGATTTTTGTATCAAGATGAGATATTTATGTAATGATCGGAGTAAATAAACTCACCATTTACTGAATTTGTTAAAGGCTATATTGGAATTCATAAGTTGAATTCAGGATTAGACATTAGGTATGTCTAGATCAAAATATGTACGATGTTAATTTTGAAAAAAATACACTCTTTATTTGTTAAAGAGAAAAACATCGTAGTATGTGATTCATACCACATGTGCTGTAGCGACAATAAGGGTAGTAGGAGAATGGATCCCTGCTTCTTTACTATGTGAAACCCTTGAGATTATAAGTTAATCTCAACCTTACCCTAAGTGACTATTTAGCTGTCTACTTGAAGTTCTAATCAGTGTCTGCTACTTTAGTATGTATCCTATTGACTATGGATGATTCGATCTATGGAGCATAACTAGGAAAGCGATTGATTAGAATGAATAGTTCTAGCTAAAAAGAAAAATTAAAATTGATTTACATTTGTGATATTTAATCACTGGTCGACCAATTATATTTTTTTATTGAATACTTAAAATATGATTGTGAATAAATATATTGAATAGAGATGTTGAACTTGCTCTTGACATAGTAGTCAAATGAGGGATTAGAGATGTTCATATTGATGTAAATATTTAATTTGGGGTAAAGGTAAGTTATTTATGTCTCAGATTCGTTTTATAGAGCAGCTAAGTTAAGTGTAACAACTTTCTTAGCAGTTATTGCTCAGTGTGCTTGCTGTCGTAAGAACCATTTTCCCTGGCGTATGAATTGAATGTTCTTATATGGTTTTTGTGACTTTCTTACATGGTTTTTGTGACTAGATGACTTATATGGATTGATTTGAATGAATGAGAGATGTTGGAGTTATAAGAAGATGACACCCCTTCCTCTTCATCTTCCAACCATGCACATCCTTCATTAATAGCGGTAGAGGAAGAGACATCTTCGTCTTATAAAATTCGGCATCCAAATGCAATCCAAAAAGTGTAAGAGAGTATCGATCATTCAGGGCTTTGGTTCGTGGCAGAGAGAGAATAGTTCATTTGTGATTGTTTTCTTGACAACAAGGAGAAGAGAAGATCCTCTATCGATCATTGCAATTGCAGTTTATTTGTGAATCGTTTCATACTTAACATCTATCACAAAGTAGATGCTATTTATCCCAAAAACAGAGGATTTTCTTTTGACAAATAATGCATGAGCTCTATTACAATTTTTCTATTGTAGATTCAGCTTTTGATATACTGAAATTTTGCTTCAAAAAACTGTAAGAAGCTTAAAAATTCTGGTCTATCTTCATGAAAACCATACCATAATGGCTCTTGATGGGGTTGAGTACCCTGTGGCTGACACACGGGCTGAAGAAGCTGTGTGTCAAGATATAGCGACTCTGAACGACTCTATTTCCAAAGCTCCCAAGACCCTCTCGGGAAGGGGATCCCCCGGGACCTCCCGCGGGTAGACACACCTTGGAGTTAAAATCAGAGGACGCACTCCCGAGATCACCTCGGGAAGCCAGGTCCCTGAGACCACATCAGGAAAGCGGAATGCCCGGGACCCCCTGGGCCAGAAGACCCCGAGATCACCTCGGGGAAGCGGAGCCCAAGAAGCATCCGACCTTAAGTAACAGTCCCCCTTTCTTCGGATCTGCGGATAACCATCACCAATTATCACGGAGTCATCATGACCCATAATTGTCACAACGGTCTGAACTTAATGACGGCGTGGACCGTTGCAAAGGTTATCCTGTAACCGATAAATCGGGGGGACGTGACAAGGATCGTGGAGACTCGTGCAATAGTCGCCGCAGGTATAAAAGGTACTCCAACCCCTCTGATAAAGGGGTTACACTCTCCCTACTTCACGCATCTTCTCTTCTTGCCTTCTTTTCATCTCCTTCATCGTGGCACCGACTTGAGCGTCGAAGTGGGCTCCGTCGGACAACCTCCGACGTGTGTCCCTAACGGTCGTGTTAATCTCGCAGGGTGTGATGTTCTTCCTTCAGCGTCAACGTCCGTGTGGGCTAAACCCTGGTGACTGACCATCAACGTCGATTTCTTCTGAAACAAGTTTGGTACTGTCTGTGGGAAACCAATAAAGCATCAGAAGGAGCATCGATGGCAGAGCTGGCAGGACAACCCATTGTCCTGACAAAGGAAGAACTGGATCGCTTGGTGGCCAACACCTTCAAAGAGGCGCTCGAACAACACCAAATCGATCACGCCGCCTCACAGCGAGGTGTTTTTGTGCGGGAGGAGATCCCCAGAATCTCCATCTCACACCCCTAACCATGAAGATTTGTCACACCACCGGGGTGGCACCCCGGAGCAACCCTAGATCACCGGTGAGACTCTCCCGGAGACTTGGAGAAGGCCAACTCGGTAGCCTCTAGCGCGCTGAGACACGAAGATGAGCAGGGGAGGAGGGAGGAACCTAAGGCTCCCTCTACTCTCTTCTCATCCGAGATTATAGAAGATCCCATGCTGAAGCAGTTTCGTGGGCCTGGGATTGCTGATTATGATGAGAAGACAAATCAGAAGATCATGTTTGTAAGTTTGAAAATGCGGCGCTCTTATACCAGTATACCGATGGTGTAAAGTGTCGGGTGTTCTTGAACACCCTATCCGGAGCAGCCCAACGATGGTTCCAGCAGCTGCCCCCAAGTTCTATCATCTCCTTCATGGAGTTTAGAACCGCCTTCCTCCACCACTTTGCCAGCAGCCATCGCTATCAGAAGATGACACTCAACTTATTCACTCTCAAGTAGAAGCCGAAAGAGCCGCTCAAGGAGTACATCCATCGGTTCAACCGGGTGGCGCAGGATGTGCCAAGTGCGACGTTGGAAATCCTCATCAACGCCTGTACCCAAGGGTTCTTGGAAGGGGATTTTTTCCGATCATTGGTGAAGAAGCCACCCGCCAACTTCGATGATCTGTTGGGGCGTTCGGTCAAGCACGTCAACGTGGAGGAAGTACAATTCGCCCGTCGCATGGAACCAACCGGAGTACCCCTCAAGCCGTTACCCAGTCCGACAGGAGGGAACCCCCAGCTCCAACCCGAGGAAAAGACCTTCACTCGGGGAAGGACCAGTGGGATGGTTGACGAAAATTGGTCAAGACAGTGGACACCGAGCAGCCAGAGTCACTGATGAAGTACTGCAGCTTCCACGGCAGTGCTACACATTCCACCGAGGAGTGTCATGCCTTGAAGAACAAATTAAGTGAAGAGGCAGAGTCCAAACCTCGGAAGAAGCGGAAGAAGCGGAAGAAGACGGGGTATCACCGAAATTCCCCTCGGCGAAGCTTTTCTCCCAGACGGAGGAAGTCAGGAGAAAACGAGACCCGACACCAGTCCTGATCGGGGTCAAGGGGAAGGAGCCGGCGTCCTGCACCCCACAGGTCTCCCTCCTAGGAAAGAGACCCCCCGGGAGGGCAAGGCCGTTGCACGCGACCCGCCCTCTGGACATGTGGGAGTTATCTCCGGAGGACCCATCGGAGGAGATTCCCATCGGGCCAGGAAGTCCAACACCCGGCGTCTGGAGAACTATGCAATTGGGACGAGTTGGAGCCAGGATCATGGTCCTACGATCTCGTTCGACCTCGAAGACTTGGAAGAGGTGGAATCTCCCCATGAAGACGCCTTGGTGATCCTTGCCCGCATCGCCAACTATGAGGTCAAGCGCATCTTCGTGGATATGGGAAGTTCCGTGATCATCCTGTACAAGGCTGCTCTGGATCAGATGCAGATCGACGAGGATGAATTAATGCCGGTCTCGACCCCGCTGTTCAGCTTCACCGGGTATCAAGTGCAGCCGATAGGGTAAATCACCGTATCGTGGGCGCTCCCTCATCCTACAACGCCATCTTGGGCCACCGGCGCTCAGTGTCTTCCAGGCGGTGGTCTCTGTCTACTACTAGAAGATAAAATTCCCGGTAGGCGACCGAGTGGCTAAAGTCAAAGGGGACCAACTGGTATCTTGGCGATGCTACAGTGGGGAGGTCAGATCGGAGTCCCGAAAAAACTCGAGGATGCAGGAAGGCTAACCGGAGGAAGCGGCCATTCACGGAAGGACATGGCCAAAAAGCTCAAGAAGCTAGAGCAGGCCAACTGTCTCTAACCCGGTCACCCCCGGTAAGATGTGTGTCGCCTACTATGTACTTGCCTATGTGTTCTTGTTGCCTTGCAGTGAATTCACGAAATAAAGGAACATACCATCGCACAAGTACCATTACGTCAAACAAAAACCCTAATGCCTTGCGGTGTTGCGGATGCCCGGGGTACTTAGGCTTGGTCTGGGTGCTATGGACACCCAACCAAGAAACCAAAACTCTAATACCTCACGATGCTGCGGATGCCAGGGGTACTTAGTCTTGGTCTGGGTGCTACGGACGCCCAACTAAGAAATCAAAACCCTAATGTCTCGCAGTGCTGCGGATGCCCGGGGTACTTAGGCTTGGTCTGGGTGCTATGGACGCCCAACCAAGAAACCAAAACCCTAATACCTCACGGTGCTGCGGATGCCCGGGGTACTTAGGCTTGGTCTGGGTGCTACGAATGCCCAACCAAGAAACCAAAACCCTAATACCTCACGGTGCTACGGATGCCCGGAGTACTTAGGCTTGGTCTGGGTGCTACGGACACCCAACCAAGGAATCAAAACCCTAATACCTCGCGGTGCTGCAGATGCCCGGGATACTTAGGCTTGGTCTGGGTGCTATGGATACCCAACCAAGAAACCAAAATCCTAATGCCTCGCGGTGCTGTGGATGCCCTGAGTACTTAGGCTTGGTCTGGGTGCTACGGACGCCTAACCAAGGTATCAAAACCCTAATACCTTGGGGTGTTACGGATGCCCGGGGTACTTAGGCTTGGTCCGGGTGCTACAGACACCCAACCAAGAAACCAAAACACTAATACCTTGCGGTGCTGCGGATGCCCGGGGTACTTAGGCTTGGTCCGAGTGCTACGGACGCCCAACCTAGAAACCAAAACCCTAATACCTTGCGGTGCAACGGATGTTCGAGGTACTTAGGCTTGGTTTGGGTGCTACGGACACCCAACCAAGAAACCAAAACCATAATGCCTCGCGGTGCTGCAGATGCCCGGGGAACTTAGGCTTAGTCTGGGTGCTACGGACGCCCAACCAAGAAATAAAACCCTAATACCTCGCGATGTTGCAGATGCCTGGGGTCCATAGGCTTGGTCTGGATTCTACAGACGCTCGACCAAGAAATAAAAACCCTAATATCTCGCGGTGTTGCAGATGCCCGGGGTACTTAGCTTGGTCTGGGTGCTACAGACGCCCGACCAAGAAATAAAAACCCTAATACCTCGCGGGCTGTGGATGCCCGGGGTACTTAGGCTTGGTCTGGGCTAGGTGCGCCAGATACCCAACCAAGATCTACATAACCCCTACCACCTCTAACTGGGAATTGGAGGAGGCTCGAGGACAGAAGGTTAACACACACAACTTACCCGACATGAAACAAGCATTCTCGGGCATGGTAAAACTAGCAGAATATCTAGTTATTGCTCGAAGCGCTTACACAACAGTGATAACAAGTGTTTTCCTTCATCTTTACGGAAAATACATTGATAATGACATCTCAAAAGGAATGCAAAGAATACAATCAGTGGATCCAGTAGAGGAGATCACTCCTTTGCCCGGGTTCTTCCCTATCGCTTCAGCATCCCCGCATAGTCACGTAGCCCGGAACAAAGGGAAGAGAAGGGGGAGCAGCAGCTACAACTTCTCCTCGGATGACAAACTACTCCAGGACCGATTGATGGCCGATGCCCAAAACTTGGGGAAACGGGTGATCAGGCGGGGGAGAGCACCCGGAGAGGAGCAGAAGATGAACCACCAGGAGATGCTCTCAGGTGAAACAAATGATATCATCTCCGCCATGCTCCCCGGCGAAGCATGTAATGTCTTTTCCGGTCTCTCCGATGAAACATGTGATTTCATATCCGCTGTGCTCTCTCGGGAAAAATGCAACATCATCTCTGCTATGCTCCCCAGTGATGCCGAAAACCCTTGGTAGAAGGGGGGGCGATGGAGGATGTGGAGGAAGGTTGTACACCTCATAAGGGATTCTGGGAGCACCTGACTTAGCCTGGACAGGTGGGACTTCGCACCCCTTTGGGCGGTGAACCTCCTCCCTTGTCGGGTTCCCCTTTAGGCTGCAACCTCTTTTCCCTTTCTGGTCCATGAGAATGGGAAGGAAAGATGGATGAGAACGAACGCATTGGTCTTCCACCTTTATAGAGGGGGCTGCCCATCCATATTTAATGCGGGTATGACGCAGGAGCAGTAATAGACGCCAATTCTGAAGTGTCGTGTCGTTTCTACCACTGTCGATTGGTATGCCTCTGTGGTCCTGGGAATTCGCAACCCTTTATGGGTTAATTCAATGGATTGCCTAGGGCCCAGAGACGACGGTTCGGAGGCCGTATATACTCAATAGAGAAAGGAGTCAACATGGGTCCCTCAGAAGATAGCCGTGGGCTTGGTAGTTCGGCTTGCAGGGCTATCTTGGGAGATCCGTACCCAAGACTAAACCCAAAAAACCCCAGAAGACACTTGACATCACGAGAGGTTATGGGTCCCTAGAACCAACCCAAGGGGTTGCAGGGGACGAGCAATGACTCCCTGACTCCCTTACCCCAGGGGCAGAGAGGGAATGCCTATTCTTCAAAAAAGTTAATTTGCTATCTGGCTCCTGTAGTCAAACAAAAATACCGATCCTTCTACTCTCTTAGCCCTCGAGACGAAGACGAATGATACAGAGGAAGCCGCCCGCATGTGCGCAATGGGGACGAGGCACGTGGACGGTAAGAAACCGCCACATCAGGAAGTTCCATGAATAGCCGCTTGACGTGAGCTTGCTACAACTGCACACGTCAGTAGGAGATTGCGAAGAGAGAAGTTGGGGCACATGGCGATGAGGGATTCACAAGGGGGCTTTGTCGCCATTAAAAGAGTGTCATGTGCCTTTATGAAGGAAGGACAGATATCATTGCAGTACCTCGAAAATCATAGTAGCCTTTTTGGGAAGACAAAACCAAAAGGGGGTTGCCTTGAGGCCCGAGGCAAATTCTACAATTCTCGGACCCCGTATAATGGCCAGGGAAGCAGTAACGGGTGCGAGGACCCACTTGGACATAGCTTCTTCATCACCAAGCTAGTCTAATCAGTCAGATACACTTCCTTCGATCAGACTTGAAGGGAGAGACTTGTGATGGGGTTGAGTGCCCCGTGGCTGACACGCGGGCTGAAGAAGTTGTGTGGCAAGATATAACGAGTCTGAATGACTCTTTTTCCGGAGCTCCTGAGACCCTCTCGGGAAGGGGATTCCCCAGGACCTCTCGCGGGTAGATACACCCCGGAGTTCAAATCAAAGGACGCACTCCCGAGATCACCTCGGGAAGCCAGGTCCCCGAGACCACCTCAGGAAAGCGGAATGCCCGGGACCCCGGGCCAGAAGACCCCGAGATCACCTCGGGGAAGCGGAGCCCAAGAAGCATCCGACCTCAAGTAACGATCCCTCTTTCTTTGGATCTGCGGATAACCATCACCAATTATCATGGAGTCATCATGACCCATAATTGTCGCAACGGTCCGAACTTAATGACGACGTGGACCGTTGCAAAGGTTATCCTGTAACCGACAAATCGTGGGATCTGGCAAGGATCGTGGAGACTCGTGTGACAGCCGCCGCAGGTATAAAAGGTACTCCAACACCTCCGGTAAAGGAGTTACGCTCTCCCTACTTCACGCATCTTCTCTTCTTGCCTTCTTTTCATCTCCTTCATCGAGGCACTGACTTGAGCGTCGGAGTGGGCTCCGTCGGACAACCTCCGGTGTGTTCCCCTAACGCTCGTGTTAATCTCGCAGGGTGTGATGTTCTTCCTCCAGCGTCCGCGTCCGCATGGGTTGAACCCTGATGACTGGTCGTCGACGTCGATTCCTTTCGGAATAGCTCTGATACTAAATTTATTGGGTGCATAAGCATAGAAATTTAAGGAAATAAGATTATAGATGGAAATGAGAACTGTTACAACACACCCTTTACAATTCTCTCAATATTTCTTTAACTTACTCACATAGCTCTTAAGTGTTTTGACAGGTTCTATTTTATAATGCTGAAATGGAACCACACATTAAAGTTAGTCCATCATATTAACTTTTGGCAAACTTCTGAAGCAGTTCTCCATTTTCCATACTTTCGACAATGCAATTGCAATTCTTCATTTTCCAAAACTTTAAACCATGCATTTCTAGATTTTCGGTGAGGCAAAGATTACAAATTAATATTATACAGTTTAATCATAAATGAAGAAACCACAAATCACCAAAAGAGCTGAAAAAGGAGGGGGGGGGGGAACCAAATAAAATTGCTTACCATGGGCCCTGCAACCAAGAATGGTAACATGGCAGTAGGGTTGTAAATGAATCAAGTCGCTCGTGAATTATTCGGAGCTCGATTCGATAGAAGCTCATTCGAACTCGTTTAATAAAGTTCGTTAATATTAACTAATCAAACTCAAACTCAGCAGTATTCGGCTCGTTAACTCGTGAACAAGTTCGTTAATAAACTCGTGAGCTAGTTTGTAAAATATAAAATTAATATTTAACATTAAATATATAATTTTGACACTTTTACATTTAATAAATATAAAATATCCAATAAAGCTCATTTATATGAATAAAATCATAGATTTTAATAAATATTTTATATTTTTTAGAATATATAATTTTTTTTCAATAAATTGATGAATAATTTAATTAATAATTTATATTTGGTAAGTTCGTTTAGGACTCGATTAGGCTCGAATATATTCGCGAGCCATCACTATATTTGATAAATTAAACTCAAGCTCGGCTCGATAATAAACGAACCAAACTCAAACTCTCAGGTATTCGGCTCGGCTCGGTTCGATTACAACCCTAAATGGCGGGGACAGGGCGAGATTGCCATCTCATCCCCGAATTTGAATTATTGTCCTGTCTTCATCCCCGTCCCATATCCAATTTTGTATAATCAGGGAATCCTCATCTCGATCCTCGTGGATATTAAAGTCCTATATCTACCTCCATATCCGCCTCAAAATCCGAAATGGGGCGGGGAATCCCCATCTCTAATTCTTCAGGGATTAAATTTCCATACCTGCTCCCATACTTACCCTATTAGCAAAAATTAATTTTTTAAATATTCTATTCAAATGATCAAATTTAATTGAAAAATCAAATATTAAGCACACTTTAAAATTTAAGTGATGAAATCATATTCCAGCTACCTAAAGCCTTTTTCTAAAAATTTTAAATAATTTAAATATAAAGAAAATAGAAAATATGCATACACAATTATAATTAAAAAATAAAAAGATACATAAATTAAATGGATTCTAACTTTTCATATGACAAAAAATAAACTTTTTTCTTTTTCAAAAAAATAATAGTTAATGAGATAAGTCAGGTTAAAATTAATCAGTGCTTCCACCTAACGCTTTTTAGCCGTATCAACAGTTAATCGAGGATTAAACCAACTCCCATCTAACTTTGTTTAATAAAAAAATTCAATTGGGTTGGGCTGGGCTAAAGTCCAGTACAGTTCGTTACTAGATCCGTCTCTAGCCATGACGAAAGGGTTGGACAATGAACACGATTTGAGATTTGTGAGTTAGTTTTCAAATATAACCCTAGGTCATTATTATTATTATTATTATTAATGGGGTTATCGGGATTGATTCGGAAATAAGGATAACATTCTCATATCCGTTCCAAATCTATCATGAAGATTTTTTTAAATCATCGAATCCGATAATATTTCCCTAATCCAACCCATTTTAAATTTTGTTTGCGGGACCCTGAATTCACGGAAAAATTATCTATCTCTACCTGCAACGTCACCTGCCTTTTCTTTCTGATAAAGTTTTTCAACGAGAACCACGGAGAATTCCAAAACTGTACGTTCGGTATCTGGTCCATGGCTAGTAGAGTTCAAACTACACATTTAGTCTCTACAATATTATTATATATATACATGTGAACCCTCAACGTATAGCAAAAATTTTAAGACTTTTTACCAAAGGACGTATCCAAGAATTGATATTTATCAAAAGGCGTATCATAGTTTAATTTTTACCAAAGGGCGTACCCATTTTAGTAAACTTTCTCTTATACCCCTCTCGCCAAGTACTGCCTTTCTCTTTCTCTTTCTCAGTAACGAATTCCGAGACATCTGAACATGCTTTTTCAGACTTTTCATTTTAAAATAATATATTATGGAATCGACTAAAATCCGTAAGGTAAAGAAAGAAAAAATATTTCAGTTAAAAAACATCTCTTCCAACATGATTTCAAAATATAAAGAGATGATTTTTAATATTCGATTAATATAAATTAATATATTAAATAATATTTAATAATATATTAATATATAAAAAAATCTATCAAAATATGTAATTTTATATTCAAGCGCAGGGCCTGAAATCATGCTAGGAGAGTCTGAAGTCATCTGACTTCAGGCTCTCCTTGGACCTGAAATCATTTGATTTCAGACCCTAGGAGGGCATGAAGTCCTTAGGCCTGAAGTCATTTGACTTTAGGCCCTGTGTGCACTGAAATTTCTTTTATTTTAAAAATATTTTTTATAATATTTAATCATGATTTATTAAATTAAATATAAATATCAATAGTTCTAGGAGATGGTATTTTTGGTGTCCAAACTTCTAATGATTATAAATTATGTTGCAATAGGAGATTTTTCGGTCTATCAGTGGATTTTTACCAAAATTCACTGATGGACTTAGGATATTTGGATTTTGCAAAATCCAAAATCAATAGTTAGAGTTGAGCTAGGAGATGATATTCTTGGTGTCCAAACTTCTAATGATTATAAATTATGTCGCAATAGGAGTTTTCTAGGATGAATTAATGGGTTTCAGTGAAAACCCACTGATGGACGTAGGATACTTGGATTTCTCCATACTTGATATCTCTATTTAGAATTTACTTAAGAGATGTTATTTTTGATGTACAAACTTAGTACCAATAATTTTCAGTTATGTTCTCTAATCGTATCAGTTGGCACAGAAAGATGTATAAATATTACTGCATCTTGGGCATAAACATCTCTTTCAACGTGATTTCAAAAATATAAAGAGATAATTTTTTATATTTGATTAATATAAATTAATATAATAAATAATATTTAATAAATATATTAATATATAAAAAAATCTATCAAAACACGTGATTTCAGATTCAAACGTAGGGCCTGAAGTCACCCTAGGAGGGCCTGAAATCATATGACTTCAGGCCTTGCTCCACTGATAGATTTCCGGAGGCCTGATTGACCATAAAAGGATAAGTTTAGTAAAGGTTACTATGTAAGTCACGTATGATTTATTGAAACATGATCAACCAAAATACTTGATAGAAAAAAATGATGAATGCTGTTAGTGAATAAAGGGCAGAGCAAATCCGAATCATGCGAGGAACTTAAGTTAAACCACTTACAATAGAAGAATTTCAACCCAATAAATAATTAATTTAATAAATCATGATTAAATATAAAAAAATATTTTTAAAATAAAAAATTTTGAGTCCACGCAGGGCCTGAAGTCAAATGTCTTTAGGCCCAAGGAGGGCCTGAAGTCAGATGACTTCAGGCCCTCCTAGGGTGAGTTCAGGCTCTGCATTTGAATATGAAATTACGTATTTTGATAGATTTTTTTTATATATTAATATATTTATTATATTAATTTATATTAATCTAATATAAAAAATATCTCTTTATATTTTTGAAATCATGTTGAAAGAGATGTTTGTGCCCAAGATGTAGTCATATTTATACATCTTTCTGTGTCAACTGATACGGTTAGAGAACATAACTGAAAATTATTGGTACTAAGTTTGCGCATCAGAAATAACATCTCCTAAGTAAATTCTAAATAGAGATATCAAGTATGGAGAAATCCAAGTATCCTAGGTCCATCAGTGGGTTTTCACCGAAACCCACTGATTCATCCTAGAAAACTCCTATTGCAACATAATTTATAATCATTAGAAGTTTGGACACTAAAGATACCATCTCCTAGCTTAACTCTAACTATTGATTTTGGATTTTGAGAAATCCAAATATCCTAGGTCCATCAGTGGATTTTGGTGAAAACCCACTGATAGACCTAAAAATCTCCTATTGCAACATAATTTATAATCATTAGAAGTTTGGACACCAAAAATATCGTCTCCTAGCTCAACTCTAACTGTTGATACTGAGTTTTGATAAATCCAAATATTCTAGGTCCATCAATGGATTTTGGTGAAAACCCACTGATAGACCTAAAAAACTCTTATTGCAATATAATTTATAATCATTAGAAGTTTGGACACCAAAAATACCATCTCCTAGAACTATTGATATTTTTATTTAATTTAATAAATTATGATTAAATATTATGAAAAATATTTTTAAAATAAAAAAAAATTCAGTGCACACATGACCTGAAGTCATCTAACTTCAGGTCCACGCAGGGCCTGAAGTCAAATGACTTCAAGCCCAAGGAGGGCCTGAAGTCATGAAATCAAATGATTTCAGGTCCAAGGAGGGCCTGAAGTCATTTGACTTCAAACCCTCCTAGCGTGATTTCAGGCCCTGCGTTTGAATATGAAATTACGTATTTTGATAGATTTTTTTATATATTAATATATTTATTAAATATTATTTAATATATTAATTTATATTAATTAAATATTAAAAATTATCTTTTTATATTTTTGAAATCACGTTGGAAGAGATATTTTTTTAACTGAAATATTTTTTTTCTTTACCAAACGTTTTTTAGCCGATTTCATAATATATTATTTTAAAATGAAAAGTCTGAAAACGCATGCTCAGATGTCTCGGAATTTATTACTGAGAAAGAGAAAGACAGTACTTGGCGGAAGGGGTATAAGAGGAAGTTCACTAAAATGTGTACGCCCTTTGGTAAAAAATGAAACTATGATACGTCTTTTGGTAAATACCAATTTTTGGATACGTCTTTTGTTAAAAAGCCGAAAATTTTACACATTTAACTTGCTTATTACTCAGTTAAATAACCATAAATTATTGTCCAAAACATTAGAAAAAAATATAGTAATTGCTAATCAGTCATTAGTTACTACAATGATATATTATATAAGTAACAATATTACTCCCAAAGCGCGCGTAATACAGATGGTGGATATATAATATTTTTAGCGTAATGGTCAGGGATCGATCTCAGAAGATGACGATCTATATTTTCGATCCCACCATACGCTTATTGTCTGTGTACTTGCATGAACCTTCTTCCATATCTGTGGGACCGATTTTAGGGAGATCGTTAAAATAACGGATCTACCTTTATATATATAAGTAATAATATTTTTTTACAATTAACACTAAATGTTCAGCTTATGCTGATTAATTTTGTGATGATTGATTCAGTTCTATAAAAAATTTTCATTGATTATCAAGAAAAATTATAAAACACTTGTAGCGGACGATCCATCAACCACATGTTCTTAAGTAATTAAACCGCCCAAAACAATGTTGAATATCCCCGGGGCAATAGTACAAGGTAGGACACATTCTCAATTTTCAAGACATCTAAGGATCAACTCTCAACCTCAGTGAATTAACGGATGAATTTTCTTTAATGGGCTGTTAACTTAGGAATGTTGGGCTAATGGGTCATCGGCTACGAGTACTTTTCGATTTATCTAGTAATCGATGAGAAACTTACATTGGACTAAATCGATTTTTATCAAAATTAATTAACATAAATTGAATAATTAATATCAATTTAAAAAAATAATAACCATAATAAAAAATAACAGTGTTCAAACCAGATAAATTTTATTTATTCAGGCCTATTGCATGGCTTCTCAATCTATCCAAATCAAATCCCCGCCAAACATATATATATATAACATGACTTCTTTTATTTAGCTTATTCTATTTTCCCTTTTGCTTGATTTCAGACTACATTTCCTAACAATTCATGCATGAATTAGCTCCATATCAAGGCATGCATTATAATATGCCATGCACATCATTCATGCACATACCCCAAAACATTGATCAGTTCCAGTTCATGAACATAATTAATGCCGTAGAACGAACTTAGTCTTTGGAAATTAAGATGGCCAACTAAGAAATATGTGGGGAAAAAAACTATACATGCAACTCCGTAAGCAAGCAACCATTGCCTTGATTCATTGTAACTCAGTCTTCTCGTCTAAGTACGTATGAATTAAATGATTTGTCTTCTAAGATAGATAGATGGATCACTCTTTAAGTCATCCTGAAAACAACGCACTTGGTGCAGCTGAAATTTTATCTTCTTGTTGAATATTAGTCAAAGATCGATGTCAAATCTATTTATGTCCTCATAACTTTCAACTCAGAATATTAATTTCTAAAGACAATACATATAGAGAGTCATCTCTTCTCCATGGGCAAGTTCTTGGCCTGCTCCACGCTTTCCATGGCTTCTGAGCGCAGCAGGGGAAGCCTCCAAGTTCCCTGCAGCACTGTCTTAAACTGGTTCCTCAAATTGAAGAAGCCGAAGAAGAGAGGGCAGACCATGGACGTCGACAGCCGACAGAATGGAGGCGTCAGGAGGGTTAAATTGGTGTTTACCAAGAAGGAGGCAGCCCAGCTGCTGGCTATGTATGTTGGAGGGCAAGATGCGATGATGTTCGATATGATCGCGAGCTGCGATATCGAAAGGAAAGAAGTAAAGGAAGGATCGAGAAGTGGTGGATGGAAGCCGGCGCTGGAGACCATCCCTGAGGACTGATGGCAGGCACGGGAGAATCAGTTTGAAGATAATAATATATAATATAGTATAATATTTTAGTGTATTATCCGTAGTTCAGATTAATTAATATGGCATTGAATACCCTCGATTTAAATAAAAAAATTTATATTAGTCATCAAATTGATGATTATTTTTATTTTAATTTTTAAAATTAAAATATTAAAAAATAAATATTTAAAAATTTATTTAGTTTATTTTATTTAATTTTAAATTAAATTTATTTAGTTTTTGTCAATTATAGTGTATTTAATTTATTAAAGTTTTAATTAAAATATTAAATTAAAACAAAATATTTGCCGATCTTGGCACCGACCATCGACACCGACGCCGACGCTGATGCCAACCGTCGGCGTTGTCACCGGCGTCGATCGTCGACAGCAACCGTCGACGTTGTCATCGGCGTCGATCGTCGACAGCAACCGTCGGCCTCCAACGCATGCCGTCGGTGTTGTCCCTAGAATTAATAAATTGGGAGGGTTATTTTTACTTTAAAGATAAATATTAGAGGATAATTTTAGAAAGAAAAATTTATTAATCTCGAAATCAAGAAAAATTTTATTTTTTAAAGATTTTTCGATCCTAATTGCATGTCCATTTTGTTGACGTATCGAGCATGAATTATGACTTTGAAATTGTTGATTATCTAAAATTAAATGAGATTTTCGTTGATAATCTTAGATGATAATTAAAAAACTTATCAAGATAACCCCATCCAAATCATATCAAGGGTTTTTTTGTACCGCTGATTCCTCTAAATCACAGCAAGTAAACATGTCCAAAGGATTTGGCCGAGAAACTCCGCCTCTATGGCTGCCACCACCCCTCCACTGTTGAAGCACCTCCATGCCTACCGCCTCATCTTACAATGGAGCTTCCAGGCAATGCAAGCCTGAGTGATTGAGTTGGAGTCTCGATTTGGCCAGTTAGCCTTGGAGGTCGAGGAGGCTAGGGCTAAGGCTCGACTTTATCAAGTGGAGACTACCATCCGAGTTGAGCGGACCGCTGAATTGGAGCAGGAGCTCGAGACGACCAAGGTGGAGGTGGCTCGTCTACAACAATAGTTGCAGAGAGAGCGAAGATGGAGGCTATTAGAGTAAAAGAAGTAGAGAGAGAAAAGAGGTAGAGAGAAAGAAAGAGATAACAAAATAACTTTCTTGATTGAAAAAACTTGTCTATGAGATACACAATTTATAGGGACCTTAGGAGACCTAGTCAAATGAAAAATTAATAACGAAACTGTTAATTAACAGATTTATAAAGAATCTGTCAATTAACAGATTAATAAGGAAAATGTCTAATAATATAATAAATTTAGAATCTGTCAATGAACAGATTAATAAGGAAAATGTCTAATAATATAATTTTATTATATTATTATATTATATAATCTCTTTTACCCCCCGACAAACTTAACGGGAGATCTCGGACGTTGAGTTTGCATGATAATTTGCTAAATCGTTGTTTGGATAATGACTTGGTAAAGATATCAGCAATTTGATCTTCTGCAGAGATATAAGAAACAGATAATTGTTTGTTTGTCACGCGCTCTCGAACAAAATGATAATCAATTTCAACATGTTTTGTACGAGTATGAAATACTAGATTTGATGTAAGATATGTTGCTCCAATATTATCACACCAAATTTTTGGTGCAATATCTGATGCAAGATGAAGTTCCGAAAGAAGGAATTGAAGCCAAATAATTTCTGACGTTGCATTGGCTATAACTTTATATTCAGATTCAGTGCTTGAACGAGATACTGTAGGTTGCTTTTTCGAATTCCAAGAAATAAGATTTCGTCAAAGAAATATTGCATATCCACTAGTAGATCGTCTATCTTCAAGAGAACTAGCCCAATCCGCATCGCTATAGGCATGTAAATCTCGAGATGAGTGTCGATATAAAAGAAGACCATGTAGAATCATGCCTTTGAGATAACGAAGTATTCTCTTCACACCTTCCCAATTTTGTTCAGTACGAGTATGCATGAACTGACAAGCACGATTTACTGCAAATGTAATATCAGGGCGCGTAATAGTAACATACTGTAAAGCTCCAACAATACTTCGATAAACTTGGGGATCAACCATCACTGAAGAGGAAGAAGGTGTAAAGATATTATTTGGAGCAATAGGTGTAGAGATCGGACGTGCTCCATCCATTTTAGCTCTTTGAAGAAGCCCAGTAATATATTTGCTCTGAGAGAGGATATAACCTTCATCATGTGGAATAAGTTCAATACCAAGAAAAAAACGAGCATTTCCTAAATCTCGAATAGAAAATTCCTGATTGAGAAGGCTTAATAAATTTGAAATACCCTTTTGATCATTACCAGTTAATAGAATGTCATCCACATAAATAAGAAAAAAATATCATAGATCCATCATTATGTCTGTAGAATAGAGAGGAGTCAGTTTTTGATCCAGAAAAACCTTGAGCCTGTAACCATTTAGATAATCGATGAAACCATACACGAGGAGCTTGCCGAAGACCATATAAAGATTTCTTGAGATGACAAACATGAGATGGAAATTGTGGATGAATAAACCCAGGTGGTTGCTCCATAAAAACCGTTTCCTCAAGAATACCATGAAGAAATGCATTAGAAACGTCTAATTGTCGGATAGACCAATTAGAACTAATAGCTATTGATAACAATAATCTGACAGATGTAATTTTGATGACTGGGCTGAAGGTGTCATTGAAGTCAATACCTGGTTGTTGACTAAATCTTTTGGCTACAAGGCGAGCTTTATACCGTTCAAGAGAACCATCAGCTCGATGCTTAAGACGGAATATCCATTTTGAGCCCACAACATTCATAGATGGAGTGCGCGGAACTAGGCTCCATGTTCCATTGCGAAGAAGTGCATCAAATTCTGTAGCCATTGCATTACGCCAATTTGGATCCTTGTTTGCCTGTGTAAAGCAAGTTGGTTCAATAGTTTTTGAGGAAACCACTAGAGCTCGAGGAAGAGGATATCGAGTAGTCATTGGTGGACATCGTGCATATATGTCACTCAAGGGAAGCATGCGACGAGGAGCATTATCATCTGAATCACTTGTTGATGGTGATGAGGAAGTGGGTTGACATGGTGAGTTTGTTGCCGGACTTGAATTATTCGAGGATCCAGGGCTAGAGAGCATATTATCGTTGGCGGGTGAGTTTGTTGCTGGACTTGAATTATCCGAGGATCCAGGGCTAGAGAGCATATTATCGTTGGCTGGTGAGACTTCTAAGATTGGAGCAGTAACTTGAGGTGATTCTGATGGTATAGGAGAGTCATTAGGGAGCTCCGGAGCAGGACCTAGGATGCCATCTCTTCTGATAATGTTGGGTGACATCAAGAAAGTACCACCTGTATCTGGAGGAGAGATTGAAGAGGCTGCCGAAAAAGTGAATAGAGATTCATCAAAAGTAACATGTCGTGACATATATATCTGTCCAATTGGTATATGTAAGCAACGATACCCATGATGCATATTACTATAACGAAGGAAAACACATAATAATGAATGAGAGTTAAGTTTGTGTTTAGAATAGGGGCGTAACCATGGATAACATGCACAACCAAAGATTCGAAGAAAGGTGTATTCAGGAGTTTGATTATAAAGTTTTTCCAAAGGACACTTATGATTGAGCAATGGAGTAGGAAGTCGATTTATGAGATATACTGCAGTACAAACAGCTTCATCCCAAAATTTACACGGAACCGATGCATGATGAAGAAGAGCTAAGGCAGTTTCAACTATATGTCTATGTTTTCTCTCTGCAGAGCCATTTTGTTCTGGAGTGTGAGGTCAAGAGACTCGATGAACAATCCCACAAGAGACAAGATGACGATGAAGAACTTGATATTCTCCTCCCCAATCAGAATGAAGAGAGAATATTTTGCGATTAAAATATCGTTCAACTTGTTTTTGAAAATTACAGAATATATCAAATAAATCAGATTTTCTTTTCATAGGATAAAGCCAAGTGTATTTACTAAAATGATCAATGAAGGTAACATAATATAAGAAACCTTGGTTAGACAAGATAGGTGCAGAACCCCAAATATCCGAATGAATTATTTCAAGTGGAAAATTGGAAACACGTTCAGATAAAGAAAAAGGTAACTTATGACATTTAGATTCCATGCATGCCTGACATGAATGAGATGGAAATGAAGTAAAGGAAGTAGGTAAATCATACCTATTTATGATCGACTGAATAATACGAAGGGAAGGATGACCAAGTCGAGTATGCCAGGCTGGTTTATTTGTGCGTTCACCAATAAAAGCTTTGATTGAAGAATTTTGAAGATAGTAGAGGCCATTTTTTATTTTTTTCAAGAAATACAGTAGTATTTGTTCCTCTATCTTTTATAAGATCATGATCATGATGAAATTCAAAAAAGACATTGTTATCAAGGGAAAACTGACGTACGGAGAGTAAATTTTTAGTAATGGATGGAACATGAAAGATGTTACGCATGTGAAAAGTATGATTAGATAAATGAATATATGTGTTTCCAAGATTAGTAATATGCAAACCTGAGCCATCACCTACTTGTACCGTATCCAAACCAATGTATGGTAGTACTTCTGTAAAGATATTGTAGTCTGATGTGACATGATGAGTTGCTCCAGTGTCAATATACCATTCAGTAGATAAAAATTTTGAAGGTTTGCCATGAGTAGGCACAGATGAGAGAACTTTAGGATGGACTTGTGAAGTTAAAGATCTTCTTAAAGCTGAAGGGCCACCGATGAAGGTTCTGTCGAGTCTTTTAGGACATTGAATACCAGTATGTCCAATTTGGAGACAAATTTGACATCTTCTTAAAGCTGAAGGACCACCGATGAAGGTTCTGTCAAGTCTTTTAGGACATTGAATACCAGTGTGTCCAAATTGAAGACAAATTTGACATCTCTGAACATTCGACATCAAAATAATAATAAAGAACCAAAAATTCTTGTAGCTTGGGCCAAAAGCCACGGAGACTATTCCTCTTTTCCCCTACTTTCCCGTCATGAGTTGGCGGGTGATAAAAACGAGGAACGAGGATGACGATCAAAAATAAAAAAAATAGAGGAGGATGAAAAAAATGGTGATAGCAAGTGTCACATGAAGAAGAAGAAAGACGTTGCATAAAAATAGTGACACGTAAGGTATGAGGAGCTATGGCTCTGATACCATATTAGAGTAAAAGAAGTAGAGAGAGAAGAGAGGTAGAGAGAAAGAAAGAGATAACAAAATAACTTTCTTGATTGAAAAAACTTGTCCATGAGATACACAATTTATAGGGACCTTAGGAGACCTAGTCAAATGAAAAATTAATAACGAAACTGTTAATTAACAGATTTATAAAGAATCTATCAATTAACAGATTAATAAGGAAAATGTCTAATAATATAATAAATTTAGAATCTGTCAATTAACAGATTAATAAGGAAAATGTCTAATAATATAATAATATAAATTTATTATATTATTATATTATATAATCTCTTTTAGATTATCAGCCAGGACCGCCCGACGACCAAGGTTAAGGCTGAGCTGGAGAGCTATTAGGCCGACGAGGAGGGACGTTGGGAGAGCCGGAAGAAAGCTTTCCTGAACTCGGAGGAGTTCTTCGATATGCTAGGAGCGAGGTTGGTTAAGATGCTCCAACACAATTTTGAGGGTGTCGTCCAATAAGTCCAGAAGGCTGGGCGTGCACCCCAAGGGACCTCTCTGTATTTTCACAACTTGAATTAGGTCTGAGAAGAGTTACTGGACTCGAAGAAGGCCGACTAATAGTGTCTTCCATCACAAAGGCCTCTTCTATTTTTTATTCGCTTTCTGTAACAAAAGTGATAGAAAGTTTGATTTAATGAAATGAACTTATCTTTTGGCATCGTCATCCCATTTTGTATCATGTGTCCCTTGGGCAGTCTCATGTAAGTCTCAATTCTGATTGAGAGACGGGTGAAGATGCATCCCAAAGAAAGGGCAGGTGCCTTTGACTTGGCGCAAGTGTGAGAGTTTCTGACATGTCTAGATCGAGATGATGCACCCATAGGTCTGAGGCTAGCTGAAAGTTAAACCTTGAGGAGGGCAATTTCTAATGGACATTGTTGGCCAGAGACTAGGGGAAGTTGGACTCTAAGGAGGACAATTGCTAATGGATGCCTCCGTTCGAGACCAAGTAAATTTGGACCCCAAAATGGACAATTGTTGATGAACAACTCGGTCCAAGAATGAGTGAATTTGGACTCAGAAAAGGGTAATTACTGATGGATGCATTGGTCCAAAACAAGGTGAATTTGGATCTTGAAAAGGGCAATTGTTGATGGATACCTCGGTTCGAGACCAAGTGAACTTGAACCCTAAAGAGGGTAATTGTTGATCGACGTCTCGATCTAAAACCGAATGAACTTGGACCCTAAAAATGGCAATTGCTAATGGATATCTTGGTTTGAGATCAAGTGAATTTAGACCCTGAAAAGGGCAATTGCTGATGGATGCCTTGGTCCGAGACAGAGTGAATTTGGACCTTGAAAAGAAAATATTGATGGACACCTCAGTCCGAGACCGAGCGAATTTAGATCCTGAAAAGGACAATTGTTGATGGACGTCTCAGTCTGAGACAAAGTGAACTTGGAGAGGGTAATTGCCGATGGATGCTTCTGTCCGAGACCGAGTGAATTTGAACCCTAAAAAAGGTAACTGCTGATGGACACCTGCTGATGGACGTCTCAGTCCGAGACAAAGTGAATTTGGAGAGGGTAATCGCCGATGGATGTTTCTATCCGAGACCGAGTGAATTTGAACCCTAAAAAAGGTAACTGCTGATGGACACCTCAGTTTGAGACCAAATGAACTTGGGCCCTAAAAAGGGTAATTGTCAATGGACGTCTCGGTTTGAGACCAAGTGAATTCCAATTTCCTAGAGACATGAGAGTTTAAAAAGATAGTTTTTTACTGATAAAAAGAAAATGGAGAATATGTATATAGCTTAAGCACTTGCTTGTAGCAAAATAAGATATAAAAGATACTCGGAGTCCTTAAGTATGGAATGGATGAAGATGAACAACTTTTCAAGGCTGATCTAGTTCGTTGTCCTTCGAGTCTCCCAGGTAATAAACTCCTGAACTTAGCTTGTAACTAACTCAGTAATTGTTGGTGCAGTCGACCCAAGTTTGATTGGTACGATCATAGATTTTGATGTGTGTATCAATATGATTAAGTTAGGTTTTCATATTGGTTTGATATGTGTTTGAGTTATGTAGGACTTGGTGAAACACATATATGGAAGATCACATCCTAGTACTCAGATCCTTGAGTCGGTGAAGGATGGTCCATCCGAGGGACCGTCGGACGAGGATCAATGGAATGAAGTCAAGGGAAGCAGACTTCAAGGCATACACGAAGGATGGCATCGGGACGAGCTGAGGGCTTGGATGCATCCGAGGTATGAGAGCCAAAGAAAGATAGTTTCAAAAGGATGACTCCGGAGAGGATGAGTATGAGTGTGTAATCGGAGCAGTCGACTGGTAGGGACACCAGTCAACTGATACTTCTGTAAGGTGGGAACAATAACAGTAGTCGACTGGTCTAGATGACAGTCGACTGGTCTATTCAAAATCTAGTCGTTTGGCTGAGCACCAATCGACTGAGGTTGGCATCAGTCAACTTATGTCGGAACTGAGTTATTTTGTTAACAACTCTCTCCTCTATTTAAAGGGAAACTTGAGACTTAAGAAGGGTTAGTTGATCTCTTATGAAAGACCTTTTGCTTAAGTGCTCAAGATTCCAAGTCTACTCTATTCTTCAAACCCTAGTTCTTATCTTATAAAGGGAAGAGAGACTTTATGAGAGGTTGCACTCCATCGAGAAGAAATGAGCTCTAGCTAGAGATTGTCAGGGACTAATCCATCGAAGGATTGAGGGTTTGTCCACCTTAAGGACACGTCGTGGAGTAGAAGCAAGCAATCTCCGACCACGCAAAAGGTTAATTGTTAGCATTATTTCTAATTGCTTAGTTTATATTTTCGCTTGTGTAACTAACCGTGTAAGAGGAACTAACGAATTTGGGTGACAATCTATTCACCCTCCTTTAGTTGGCCTACGATCCTGTACAAGTGGTATCAGAGCACAATGTCACCCTTCAACGAACTAACCGCCTAGAAGAACAATTTCATCAAAATAGCCGGCTCGCACATCCAACCACCCAAATTCGAAGGAGATTTTTCTTGGTGGAAGAAGAGGATGAAGGTATTCTTCGATACCGATTTCGATATAATGTTAATTATAAAAAACGGTCTTGATATGGCTAGAGATCAACAGAATAAGCCACTCAAAAAGATAAGGTAGAGCAAGAAGCAAAAAGACGATCATCTAGCAAATTCAAAAGTCTTGCATCATCTTCTAAGTGTACTTCCCCAACAAGAGATAATAAGAATTGGAAGCTATACAAGTGCCAAGGATTTATGGGATAAGCTAATAGTGCTTCATGGAGGCACATTGGAAGCAAAGTTGTCAAAGAGAGACCTTCTTCGATCTCAACTCAATAACATCAAGCTTGACAAAGGAGAGAAGGTATCTAGCTTACATTCTAGAATTAAAAAAATTTTAAATGGACTAAAAAGTGTAGGTGAGCAACTCTCCAACCGAGACATATTGATGAAAGCCGTCAATGCCTTCTCAAGAACCATAAATTGGAGCTCAATGGTAGACTCATATTATATATCCAAGGATCCAGAGAAAAGTTTTCTAGATAAATTCTTCTCAACCATAGAGCTCCATGAAACTTGGATTGGAGGATTGAATGTAGATATCTACCAACCAAGAGGAGTAGCTCTTGTGGCAAATAAGGGAAAGGGTAAAAGAAGAAGGCCTCATCATCCGGTTCAGAAGAATCAAGTGCATCCATGGATAGTGATGAGGAGACATATATGATAAAAAAATGAGAAAAACTTTTAAACATTTTCCAACTAACAAATCTTATAATAGGAAAAGTTCAAGAAGAAAGAGTAGGACAAGAAAATTATATGCTACAATTGTCATGGAGAAGGACATATGAGGGGTGAATGCCCTCTTTTGAAGAAAAAGGAAGGGAAGAAGGAAGGAAAGAAGAAAGAAAAAGAAAAGGGGAAGAAGGTCCAAAATTTAAATGCAATATGGGATGAGTCATCATCATTGGAAGAAGAAGAATACCATGTGTCTCATTTTGCTTTAATGGGAATTGAAGTCATTGCTTCCACATCATCTAAATTTGAAGAAGAAAAGAGCTCAAGTGAAGATGAAGAGAGCTCAATTGAAAGGGGAGGTCAAACTTCGAATTCGGACGTCTCGGTAAGTGAGGTATACAATCTACCCACTACTATTTTAGTTAAAATTATTTCTAGCACTAATGATGATTTATTTAAGGCTAAAAAGAAAATTAAATGTTTAAAAAATGAGATTTACATGGTTAATAAAAAACTAGAATCCATGACACTTAGGGATAGTATGTATGCTTCATCTTCTTCTAGTCTAAATGATTCATGTTTAGAAGAGGAAAATAGGGAATTAAGAAAAAAGGTGGATAACCTTACTAAAGCCTTTAGGAAATTTGAAATTGGCTCTAACACTCTAGCTATGATTATTATGAGTCAAAGAGCAAGCTTCAAGAAAACGGGGCTAGGATATGGTCAACCAAACAATGAAAAAAACTTACCATTGCTTGCTTGCTAGGGGTCAACAAAAAACCAAGGTCGTAGATAGAAAATGGATTCCCAAGGAATATTTAGTTAACCCAATTAGGAAGAATCTCTACTGGGTACCAAAGTCAATCCTCAAGGGTTAGTCAACCATGAACACTAAAATTTAAATTTTTAAAAAATGGTTGACTTGAAACCTTAAGGGGGAGTACTTAGCCTAAATACATTCATGATCAAATGGACTAAGTAGACATTACTTTTAGTACATCTCATAATGATGATTTATGATTTTACTTATGCATATGAGATCTTAAGATGATACTCATAAATCACATATGCTTATAGTATTTTGATGATTATGAAATGTATCATTTTAGCAATAATAGACCAAGTATGAAAAAAATAAATATTTAATTAATAGACATTTTGCCCATAGATAATAGTTGGACCATTTTAAATGTTTGAAAACAATTCTATGTTTTATCTACTGGTGTATAGATTTGAAAAATATATGGTGTCAAAATTAAGATCAGAGTTGATATAAAGCCTTAGTGTTTTTCAAGTTTTTGAATTTTGGTCAAAATTTTAAAAATACGTTGACTTTTCATGCAAATTTATTTTGCCTTATGAAGAATAGTTTAAGAAATATGTCTGCAAAATTTCATAATTTTTTGAATTTTTTGAAATTTTTTATACGTTTATAAACTTTAGCTCAAAAGGTTAAATTTGGATCAGAATTGTATCAGTCAACTGGTAGGGACACTAGTCGACTGATCTTACTATTTCTTAGTACAAAGAGTAGTTTCGTTGAGGTCAGTCGACTGATAACTGTCTCAATTGACTGGTATTCCAAATTTTTTATTTTTGCTTATTTTCAGGATTTAAATCCTTATTTTACTTTGATGTCATAAATCAAAATTGATTGGTACAATCTTTTTGATGGTGTCAAACGAGGAGAATAGAAGAGTTTAAGTTAGAAACTTATTTTTTCATGTGCAAAATTTGAAAAAACATATAATAGAGCATAGGTTAATGGGGAGCTTGGATATTTTTAATGCTTCTGTTATACTATGCTTTGTATTTTTAAAATTATTTTATGTCTAACTTAAACATATTGTTATACATCAAAAAGGGAGAGATTATTGGTACAATCGACCCAAGTTTGATCAGTACGATCATGAATTTTGATGTGTATGTCAATATGATTAAGTTAGGTTTTCATATTGGATTGATGTGTATTTGAGTTATGCAGAACTTGGTGGAACACACATGTGGAAGATCTCATCCTAGTGCTCAGATTCTTGAGTTGGTGAAGGATGGAGCATCCAAAGGACCGCCGGACGAGGAGCAATGGAGTGGAACCGAGGGAAGCAGACTTTAAGACATATGCAAAGGATGACATCGGGACGAGCTGACGGATTGGATGCATCAGAGGGACGAGAGACGAAGGAAGAGAGCTGCAAAAGGGCGACTCCGAAGATGATGAGTGTGAGTGTAACGACCCGGCCCGTCGACCTGACCCCTCAGCCCCTAGGGAGCCAAATTCCATTTTTGGTGGCCCAACAACCTGGCCCCTTTGGTCGTCGACCGTCGGCCATGTCGTTACTCACTAGGTCTTCCCACCCCTGGCCAGTGGATTTTTTCCTTCCCCAGGATTCGAACTCTAGACCTCCAGGCTAAGTACTAAAGTTTATGAATCCTGGTAGCCAAGTGAGCCGCTACTTAGCCTGGAGGTCTAGAATTCGAATCCTGGGGAAGACAAAAATCCACTGGCTAGGGGTGGGAAGACCTAGTGAAGGCAAAAATCCTGGGGAAGGCAAAAATCCTGGTCGCCTTTTTATTGTAATGACCCGACCCATCGACCCGACCCCTCGGCCCCTTGGGTGGCCAAATTCCATTTTTGGCGGCCCAACAACATGGCCCCTTTGGTCATCGACCGTCGACCGTGTCGTTACTCATAAGTACTTTCCACCCCTGGCCAGTGAATTTTTTCCTTCCTCAGGATTCGAACTCTAGACCTCCAGGCTAAGTACTAGAGTTTATGAATCCTGGTAGCCAAGTGAGCCGCGCTCACTTGGCTACCAGGATTCATAAATTTTAGTACTTAGCCTGGAGGTCTAGAGTTCGAATCCTGGGGAAGGCAAAAATCCACTGGCCAGGGGTGGAAAGTTCTTGTGAGTAACGACACGGCCAAGGGTCGCCAAAGGGGTCGCCAAATGAGATTTGGCCGCCAAAGGAGCCGAGGGTCGCTTAAGGGGCCGCCAAATGAGAGATTTGGCCGCCCAAGGGGCCGGGTCGTTACAATAAAAAGACGCCTTTTTATTGTAACGACCCGGCCCGTCGACCCGACACCTCGGCCCCTTGGGCAGCCAAATTCTATTTTTGGCGGCCCAACAACCTGGCCCCTTTGGTCGTCGACCGTCGTTACTCACAATAACTTCCCACCCCTGGCCAATGGATTTTTGCCTTCCTCAGGATTCGAACTCTAGACCTCCAGGCTAAGTACTAGAGTTTATGAATCCTGATAGCCAAGTGAGCGTGACCTAAAGACCCAAGCTCATCCCACGTGAATCGAGTTGACTTTCAGAATACTTGAAGAACGGTAAACTTCAATTGGCTGACCTAAAGACCCAAGCTTACCCAAAGATGAATCAGGAGAGTATTGTGACTCAACCGACTAACCTTTGCATCTTTTTGAGATTCAGAGAGATAACATGTTCTGCAATGCTTGGACTTTCTCTGGGTTGGCTTCGATTCCTTGTTTGGTCACTATATATTTAGGAAATACCCACTCTTGATTCCTAACAAGCACTTGTTTAGATTCATCTTGACCATATCTCTTTAATGTGTCACAGGTTCCCTTAATGTCACTGATCAAGTTCTCAGCTTGAGTGGACTTGATCTGGATACCATTCACATAGAACTCAACATTCCCTCCGACTTGGTGCTTTAAGACTCGGTCCATTAACCGTTGATATATTGCATCTACATTTTTTAGTTTGATGGGCATAATCGTGTAGCAAAAGGTTCTGTCTGAGGTAACAAAGCTAACATTTTACTGATCTTTATCTATTAGGGAGATCTTATGATAATCTTGATAAGCATCCAACATGCATATGAGCTCATAGCATGAGGTTGAGTCCACTAATTGGTCAATCTTGGAGAGGGGATAGTAATCCTTCAGATATACTTTGTTAAGGTCCTGAAAGTCCACACAGGCCCTCCATGTGCCTTCAAGCTTGGGAACGAGTACTACATTCACCATCCAAGTCTAGAATTATACTTCCCAAATGTGGCCAACTTCTATTAACTTGGTAATCTCAGTTTGGATTACCTTGTTTTGCTTAGGTCCGAAGTGTCACTTTTTTCGGATTGACCAAGCTTCTGGTTCGGTATTAAGTTGGTGATCCATTACCTTAGGAGATATGCAGTGACCTCCTTGGCTGATCAGGCGAAGACATCCTAGTTCCTAGAAAGATAGGAGATTACCTTTTGTTTTAACTCAGAGGGAGGTCGGTCACAATGCAAGTAGTTCGATTTGGATGCGCATGTACTATCGATACTTCTTTATGCCCTCGGTCGGCCAAGCGGAGGGTATGCCTTAGATAGTCTAGACTTTGGCTTTTCCGGTTCTCTGAGTTTAGTGCAAGTCAGACCTTACCACCTCAACATAGCACTTCCTAGCAGTTGTCTCATCTCCTCTAACCTCGACTATTTAATCATCCACCGGGAACTTTATCTTTTGATGATAGGTGGATACCTCAGCTTGAAACGAGTTCAAGGTGGGTCTCCCCAAATGACATTGTAGACGGAAGGGACTTGTACCACTGTGAAGACAATGCCCCGAGTTTGTCGTCGGGGTTCTTCTCCCATGGATAATGGGAGACTAATTTGTCTGAGCGACTAAACTTCATGCCTTATAAACCTGAATAGTATAGTGGATATGGGTTGTAGCTCATGCCTATTGATATACATTTGTTCGAAGGTCTTTTCGAGAAACACATTGACATAGTTCTCAGTATCACTGAAGACTCTAGCCACATCATAATTTGATATGAGGGTGCGCACCACTAGTGCATCCTCATGAGGGGTGGTTACCCCTTCTAAGTCTCGATAGTCGAAACTAATGGGGGGATCTTCTTCTAGTCTTTTTCTAGTGTTGACCTCGTAGTTTCGAGCTATTGACCATGCGTCTTCCCTCTTGGTTTGAGTCTCCATCCGTTGTACCTCTTGAGATCATGGTAATGGTACCTCAAAATGGGGAACCCTCTTTGGTTACTTTCAAACGGATATCTGATGATGTTAGGCTAGCTCTTGAGACCTCCTTGGCAGTGAGTTTGTTTGTTGATCTATCCATTGATCTGAGTCATTTCTCCTAGCATATTTGACTAGAGCTCACTGAGCGGATGATGGGGGTGATCTTCTATTAGGAAAGCAAGATTTGGTAGCATGACGGAGTTCTATGGTGTATTGCAGGCATTCATGGGTGAAATGCCTATGCGACCAGTGGTAGGCACAAATGCGACCCGACTTCTAGAGGAGTGGTCGGCTCGGCTTGACAACTGAGGTCTGTACTTCTTCTACAATCTGCACTAATCTCTCCCCCATTCGGGCCAGTGCATATTGGTGATCTAGGTTTGGTTCTTTATTTGGGAGAGGTGTGGTGGGGGAGTTTTGCATTCAAACAGGGTGAGTACGGGTGTTGGGATGCCGACCTCTTTTCTCCTCGCGAATTGGACTTCTTCTATATTAATATACTTCTTAGCTGGCCCCAAGAGGTGGTTAAAATCAGTGGGGGATTTTTTATTAGAAATTGGAAGAAATCCCCTTCCAACAATTCTTGAGAGAAAGTGCTCGCCAGCACCTCCAAGGTGGCAGAAGGGACATCTAGGGTAGTTCGGTTGAATCGTTGAATATACTCCCTCAAGGTTTCTTAAGTCTTTAGTTTCAAGGTGAACAACTTGAGAAGAGATTTATGGTACTGCTCGCTATTAGTGAAGTGAAGTAGGAAAGTGGTCTTGAAATCCTCAAAGATTAGTGGTAGAGGGCAAGAGTCGGCGAACCATCGCCAAGCCAAGCCAGAGAGGGTCATCAGAAAGACTATACACTTGATGTCGTTTGTATATTGATGCAACGGGGAGGCATTTTCAAACTAGCCAGATGGTCCTCAGGGTTGGCTAATCACGCATACTGTCCTAGTTGAGGTGATCAGAAGTGATAACGAGCATAGGTCAAACATGCTATTATACTATTATTAATGCTCATTCATTCATTTTTTCTTATTTCTAGTCTACATTATTGCACCCATTCTTATCATTTTTATTAGCATAATTACTTTTCTAGGTTCGAAGATATACTCTTTGCGTGTTTTTATTGACAGGATATAATTCGGAGCGAAAAGGAAGTGAAAATGGAGTGTAAAGGAGTCCGCAGCCGAAGCAGCCAAGTGGGTTGTGCGGTTCCACACGGTCGTGTGCCCTGGTCGTGCCTTCTGGTATGGCTCGTACCATGCCCTTAGAAGGATGCACAGCAAGGTTGTGTCGTTTGGCATGGTTGTGCGACCCCCATCTAGGAGGTAGCATGGCAGGGTTGTGCTTCATGGCATAACCTGTGTCATTTTATCCGCAACCAATAAGACACGACCATGTGATTCCACATGGTCGTGTGGCTGAGAGTAGTAGGGGGTGTGCCCCCAGCTATAAAAGGGGTCTTCCTCCCCTTTTCTTAGGGAGGAAGATTCTCCCCTTGGGAGAACCCACTCTTGGAACCACTTCTCATCTTCTACAATCTGATGCCTTCTTCGGCATATTCCACCTCTCTCCGGGCTAAGGATGAGTTCTGATGACTCCTCTCATCACCAGGCCAAGCTTTTGTAAGTACCTCAGGTTAGTTTTGATGTGGTTAACCAAGTCAAGTTAGGTTCTATTGGGTTTTAATCCCTGTGTCTAAGTGTGAAAGAGCTTAGGAGCGCAGGAAGTCGAGCGAAAGACGCAGCGGTCGAGAAGGATGGCACGGGAAGGGAGCCGATAGACTCGGTGTATCCGAGGGACGCGGAGGTCTGCGAAAGAGTACATCGGTGGAGTGAGAACGACTTATGCAGCGTTCGAGGGACGAGAAGTCGGGAGAAAGCTCGTTCGAGGAGAAGGACGGAGGAGGGTTCGGGTGAGCCTAACTCTGGAAGGCCCGAAAATCACCCAAGAAGACTCGCTGGAGACTGTAAGCAAGTTGCTAACCAAAAGTCACTCGAGCGCCCGTGAATGAGGGCACCCCTATTCCCGGGCGCCCCAGTGCATACAGGCGCCTAAGAGCAAGTTTTATCTACTAGCAAGCCGTTTGCAAACGTTGCACTTCGGATAACATTCAAGCCATGGGTCAGACACCCTCAAACACTCGGACACCCCTATAGTGTCACGTCAACATTCAGATAGTATTGATCGGGCTATAAATAGGCCCCAAAGCTCAGTTTCAATCATTCATTCACGGCAAACGAATTCTCTGTAATTTCTTTTTGTTTTTCTAAGCTTTTCACCATGTAAGAGGCTTCTATGCATAAAAGAGTTTATTCAGGAGAATCGAGCTACATTTTACCTTGGATTAGCAACCTCCCTAGTTGCAAACCAAGTAAAATCCGTTCGCATCTTTCTTTTCAGTATTGCTTCATTTTTTTTGATGTTATTTATTATTGTTTGAACTAACATTTTTGTTTAAAATAAACAAAAGATGGCAATTTATAATTTCAGGGGCAATTCACCACCCTCATGCCGACCTATGATCACCTTCAATTGGTATCAGAGCAGGACACTCCAGAAAGACTAACCGCCGTCTGAAGTAATCAACAAAATGGTCGAACCGGTCATCCACCCGCCAAAGTTCAAGGGAGAATTCGCAAGTTGGAAGCGCAAGATGCAGGTATTCTTTAAAACAGTTTTCAATTTACTTTTAATTATAAAAAAATGATTTTATAGCTCCCAAGGACGCCGACGACAAACTCAATGATGAAAGCTTGTGGACAAAGAAGGAGCAGACTGACTTTATGGCGAACAGAAAAGTAGAATTTCATCTGCTGACCGTACCATCTGCACAAGAAGTCAACTGAATCAAAAATTGATCTGCAAAGAAACTTTGGAAAAAGTTCCTTAAACTTCACGAAGGTACCTCCGAAGCCAAACTAGTAAAAAGGGACCTACTTCGGAATCAAATCAGCAACCTCCGACTGGAAGAAGGAGAGTCAGTAGCTAAACTACATGCTAAACTTAAGGAGCTAATTATGGAACTCAACAACCTCGAATAGTCGGTAAGTAATCGAGACACTTAAAGATACGCGTTAAATGCCTTCCCGAGGACCCTAAACTGTACTTCAATAATTGACACTTATTACATCTCTAAGGATCTTGAGGTAAGTATCTTAGAGCAACTATTTTTGACTTTAGAACTTCACAAATCTAGATCTGTAGGAATGAGTAAAGCAAACAACATTGCCTTAAGCTCGAGGAAGATCCAACATGAAGACGAATCTTCTGAAGATAAAGAAAACATGGCGTACATGGTAAGAAAATTATCGAAATATTTTAAAGCTAAAAAATTTAATAAAGTACAGGGTAAGAAGCAAAGGAAGATCCGCTGCTATACGGCAATGATGGGGGATACGTAAAGGAAAACAACCCCAAATTGAAGAACAAAGAAAAAGGGGCAACAAAGGCAAAAGTACACAACCTAAAGACAACATGGGATGAGTTCTTATCGAAAGATTCAGATCTTGAGGAACACGCCGGACTTGTACTAATGACTTCACACCAGGAAGATGAAAGCATCGATGAAGGGGGAGCTACGTCAGAAGATAGCAGCGACGAAGGGGGAGCTTCTGATTTTAGAATGGATATGATAAGTGAGGTATGTCTTTTATCTCCTGATTAATTATATTTTGGTATTAAGCAAATGACAAAATCTATATGTAAATTGAAAAATAAGAATATAGAATTAAAAAGAAAATTAACCCATTAGAAATGTATGATAAATTGAAATTAAAAAATAAAAATTTGAAAATTCAAATTGAAAAATATGAAAAAAAAACTATTCATGTTCAAGTTATTTTCAAAATTTAAAAATTAGATATTATAGAAAACATAACTAGTATTTTAAATTTCATAGGGGTTAAAATATAAAAATTCCTAAATCATATATTCTATCTAAGTTTCTGATAGATCCTGTTGGCAAAAATTTATATTGGGACCCAAAATCAGTATTGAACTATTAGGTTTTTTTGGTAGAAATTAATTTTTTTGGTAGTTAATCTTGTTGAGTTTTTTTAAAGACTTTACTTGCAGAAAAATTAGTTTAAGATTTTTTGATAATAGAAATTGCTTTGTTTTATCTATAGAATTATTTTGGAATTTTTAACAAATGAACAGATTTATTTTGATTTTTAGTTAGAAAATATATTATTAAAATTAAAAAAAATATTTAAAAAATTAATTTCATCGAATCCAATTTTTTTTTTAGATTTGGAGATTATCTACTAAGTCTTACGATTTTTTTTCAAAATTATTTGATGTCGAAATCAAAATTTTAAATTATTTTTCAAAATTATCATTATTGAATTCAAAATTAATTTTCACAAAGTTAGAAAATCGTTTTCACTTTGACAATTTTTCTGGAGACAATTTTATGAAAATTCTAACTTATATAAAAATTTGATAAATTTTTGAATAAAAATTTTTTAGATATACATTTTAAAAATTAATTTTCGAGCAAAATTTGAAATCTTTGATATTCTGAAAACTATTTATTGTGTTAACATTCTTCTAAAAAAAGTTTTAAAAATTTTAAATTTTGGATTAAGTTTTTATAAATTATTGTAAGTGTTAGTATTTCCCATAACATATTTTATGTTTTTAATGTGATCAAAGGGGGAGAAATAGGATTAAGTTAAGGGGTAAACTTAATTTCAAATTTTTTTGGTACTTACTTTGTCATTTATTCATTCCTATTTTTTTTAATGGTTGTTAACCTTAACTTAACTCGGGTTGATGCACTTTAAAAAGGGAGAGATTGTAAGTATCCTAGGTTGGTTTTGATATGGTCAACCGAGTCATGCTTGGTCCTGTTGGTTTTTAATCCCTGTGTATAAGTGTGCAGGAGCTTAGGAGCGCAGGAAGTTGAGCGGAAGATGTAGCAGTCGAGAAAGATGACACGGGAAGGGAGCCGACGGGCTCAGTGCATCCGAGGGACAACGAGGTCTGTGAAAGAGTACGCCGATGGAGCGAGAAGGGTGCGCGCACGGGAAGGAAGCTCGCTCTAGGAGAAGGCCGGAGGAGGGTTCGAGTGAGCCTAACTCTAGAAGGCCTGGAAATCACCTAAAAGACTCACTGGAGACTGATCAACAAGTTGCTGACCAAAAGTCACTCGGGTGCCCAAGAGCTCTCGGGCGCCCGTGAATGAGGGTGCCCCAATGCACTCGGGCGTCCCAATTCCCGGGCGTCCTAGTGCATACAGGCACCCGAGAGCAAGTTTTATCTACCAGCTAGCCGTTTGTGAACGTTGCACTTCGGATAACACTCAAGCCATGTGTCAGCCGACCTCAAGCACTCGGGTGCCCCTATAGTGTCACGTCAGCATTCGGATAGAATTGACTGGGGCTATAAATAGGCTCCCAAAGCTCAGTTCCAATCATTCATTCATGACAAACAAATTCTCTATAATTTCTCTTTGTTTTTCTGAGCTTTTCACCGTGTAAGAGACTTCTCCGTCCGAAGGAGTTTATTCAGGAGAATCGAGCTACATTCTGCCTTGGATTAGCAACCTTCCCGATTGCAAATCAAGTAAAATCCATTCACCTCTTTCTTTTCAATATTGCTTCATTTTTTTGATGTTATTTATTATTGTTTAAACTAACTATCATCTTTGTTTAAGGTAAATAAAAGATAACAATTTTCACCGTCTCTTACCGACCTACAAACACCTTTAGCTTTCTCTCTCTTTCTCCTTGTTTTGATTGTGAATACTTGCCATTATGTCTTTGGTTCCTTTCTTTGTGTCCATGGAGTAGATCCTTCTTGTTTTAGGGCCTAGAAAGTAGTTGTGATGTGTATTTAGAACCCCTATGGATTTGCTTGTACCTTGTGTTGATGACATCTTTTATGTAATGTTCTTGTTTGATGAAATGTTTATGTAAAGAGTTCATGCTTGATTTCTTTGAGTGTAGGCTTTAATGGATTATTTGATTGAATGGATGCATCGTATGATCTCCATCTAGGGGAAATGCTCAAGGTTGTTTGCCCGGGGAGCCCTATGTGACAAGGGCATCTTTTAACCAGACAACCTTGAGCGTTACCTTGAAATGGAAACTACTTTCATGCAATGAAAGATCTAATAGACGCTTAATGAGTTTTACCAAATTCCATATTAGGAGATGACTTACGTAACCTAGAATGTATGATTGGGGAGCCTTTGTGATAAGCGTAATCCTTTAACTGGCCATTCTAAGTTACTCCGTCTACCTAATGATACTGAATGCCCATGGAAAGACACTTTAGTGCATCATTCGCAAAATCGTACTGATAATTAGCTAGACTTCTTGCAAGAATGAATGTAGAAACCAAGACATTATCTATTCATAGGATATCAATAACCATCACAATGAGACCTAGACCCTAGGATATTCTCTCACACCAGTCTTGCTCTCTCGACTTTCTAGCTCTCTTCTCTTTCTCTCTAGCTCTCTCTTAGTCTGCGATCACATACACTTCTAGCTAGTCTAGTTAGTTCGCCTTGTAATTTCTCTAGTACTTGCATCATCAGTCTCGGTAGATACGATAACTTTTTATATTATTTGATAACGTTTATGTACACTTACAGAATCACCATCAAGTAACACAATAGTTCATCTTCTAGGACATGACTCGAGAAAGGAGTATCCTAAGAAATCTTCTCTTTAGTGAGTTAGGGCCCCTTACCTTTGTTCAGGTTTCGGAGAGGCGTCTCTCCAACCATTGGTCTGTGCGAGCGTTCCTTGAGTGGGATCATTGTCTTGATTTGATGATTTGCAAATACTTGGGGGGAAGGCCAACAGAATCCGATGGTAGTTGCCTGGAGAGAGGAGGCACCTCGACTAAAGCGGATTGAACTCCTTTAGGCGTCAGATTTACTGGAGGGTGTCTCTGTAGTATTTCTTGCATCACTTGATTGCATAGTCACTTGAAATCTCACTTATAGAGTTGTGGTTCTTGGCAGTTCTCCTAGTGTTCACCATCTCAACGTCTTAGTTTAAGATAGTTTCTTATAGATGACATCAATTTATTCTTATTTGAGATCATTGTGGGGTTAGTTATCAAAAAGCAATTATGATAGAGGGAATTCCTGATAATCTGATGGTGAGTAGAGCTCCTGAAGTCTCTATAACACATAGAGAGATGTTAGAATGGGGCCAAAATAGACCTTCTCACGACCACTCCAACGCTTAAGTTAAAGAAGGGGATTGATTTGAGAAGAAAAGTTGAGAATAAGAATTGTGTTGGCTTATGTGTACATACATGTGCTTGCAGAAGTGAGCTCCATTTTATAATCTCTCCTAGGAAGAAGACATGAACTCAACATTCAAGTCGTGGGATTGCCATGTAGACCTACATGCCTTATCTATCCTCCCCCATCGCTCCACATCCTCAACTTATCATGGTATCCACATTCTCCCCAGCTGTTTCATGTCCCCCACATATCACGGTATCCACGTTCCCACCACTTGAAAGAGGGGATAATGAACATATCTTGAGGGATTTGGAATGGGTTGAGCTGATGGAGGTAGGGCGTTGTCGAGATAATGGAGGTTGATTGTGGTTGAATTGAAGGAGATTAAACGTGGTTGAGCTAAAGGTGGTCAATCGTACTTGAACTAAAGGGGATCGAGCATAGACGAGCTGAAGGAGGTTGGGAGTGACCAAGTTAAAGGAAGTCGATCATAGCTAAGTTGAAGGGGGTCGAGCTTGGTTGAGTGATAGTTGGTAGCCCACAACAAGTGTCACGATGAGCCTCAAATTTGAATTTATAAATTGAAAACACTTTAGCTTACAAAATTAAGTGTAGTATAGGAGTCTCAAGTCGTATTTTTCCAAGGACTAGTTAAGAGTGCTTAATTCAAGCTTGATTTTGTCGTTTTCTATTTGGGTTTTCAAATAAGATGGGGGTTTTTGTAATAATGGATGAAATAACAGTTGGAAACAAAATGAACCTAAATCGAAAACTAACTGAAAAGTTCGAAAACTATACTTATCCCTATTTGAAAACTAAGCAATTCAATTTGAAATTATAAGATTGAAATTCAAGAACTAAAATTGGATGCAGGAAATCTGTAGCTAATTTGCAGAATTGTATAATCTAGAACAAATCTTACTTAGAAACAAGGCTCAAATGTAAATTGGAACAAAACAGGATTGAAAAGTAAATGGGGCTGAAACCTCTTCCTGATCGGTCAACAGACCGATTAGATACTTACCTGATCGGTCAACAGACCGATCAGATACTAGCCTGATCAGCCAAACAGACCGATCAGATACCTGATGAAAACTAATACAAACTGAATCAACAAAGGAAATGAGAATTCAGAAACAGAATTTTGCAGAAAATTAACACCAGATTAGATTCTTCACCAAGATCTACTTCTTGCCATCACACAAGAACCCAACCAGAAACCCTCTAGCTCGAAAACCATAAAAATTCGATTCCCGTGAGCAGTTTAGCTTCAGCTTGATGTTCTAGCTGAATTCTCCTTCCAATCTCTTCCTCCTTGATAAGTTGGATTGCGAATTCGCTCAGAGACTTTCAGAACCCTTCAGAGAACCCCTCCGAATGCTCCGATAGCTCCGGTCGATGAAGAACGGCGATCAAACAGGAAATTGATTTAGAAGAAGCATAGCCCTCGACGAAACCCTCACCTAACTCCTCTCAGCGACGAGATTGCTTGCAAACTTCACCAGAAATCTTCCTCTATGATTCGAGAACTTGAAATAAAGCTTAGATCTAATGTGGCCGCGTGGATCGGAGAAGAAAACGCTAAGAAATCGAAGAACAGATGAAGAACTCACGACGCCCAGCTCTGTGGAGGAATTCCTGATTTAACTCATCCCATTTAAAATTGAACGGCTGTGATCATCTTCGCTTCATCCAACGGTCAGATCATCTCGGATTGGAATCAAACATTCCAGATCTCCATCAATGGTTAGGATCTTCTTCTCCTTAGCTTGGATCAATCAGATCTGCAACGGATGGCTTGGATTACCCTTCCTTTTGAATGGATGGCTTAGACTCCTCTTGGGCTTGATCCAACGGCTGGATGACTTCTGATTTGGACCAAAACTTCAGATCATGATCTATGGTCTTGATTAACTCTACCTTGATCTCGGATTAGTCAGAAGATGATAGATGACTCAGATCTCCTCATGACTTGATCGGACGACCCACATTTCTCCATCCTTGATCCTCTTGATCCGAATCCAAGTCTGAACTCAAATTCGATCCAATTTGATCTAGGTCCATGATCATTCAGAGCCTACAAAATTATATTCAAATTTTAATGCCAAAATATCTCAAATAAAAAGAATTGCATCCAAAGCCAAAATAGAAATAACTCATGGAACCTAGTGTAAATACAAGATTAAACATGTAAAAAGGATCAAAACATGAGTTTAAGAGCCTAAATTGATTATCAAAATAGTGTTGGTGCAAGTTGCATCAGTGATGTCCTCCTCTAAGTGTTTTAATGTTGACAATATACTTAAGTCAGTGATACATTGAACAAGGGAAGGGGAGTTAAGAGAGGAGTAACCAAAGTGAAAGAAAGTCCTAGCAAAGCTAGGCACTAAGACCTGGTGAGTGAAGCTGGGCACTAAGACCTGGTGAGTGAAGCTGGGCACTAAGACCTGGTGAGTGAAGCTGAGCACTAAGTCCTGGCAAAGAGCTAGGCACCGAAGACCTGACCGGAAGTTGGGCACGAAGTCCTGGTCGAGGACTGGGCAAGAAGTCCTGGCCGAGGGTTGGGCACCGAAGACCTGGTTCGAGGAATTGGGAAAGAAGACCTGGCCGAGGGTTGGGCACCGAAGTCCTGGACATAGGGTTTGGGCACGAAGTCTTGGTCCGAGGGACTGAGCAACTTAGCCGAGCGATGACTAAGGATAGAAGTAGAGATGGGTCAGGGTTCGGACGTCTCGAGATCCGAGAGTATCGGAGGCTAAGCAAAAGTCCACCCGAAGGACTAGGTGGCAACCGTCTCCTGAAAGGAGTAGGTGAAAGGCGCATTCTCAGGGGTGGGAACTTGCATCGGTTCGACCTAGGGTTTCGTGGAAATCCGAAGTCAGAACCAAGTCCTTAAGGTTAAGAATGTGTGTGTATTTGCCTTGTATTTTTGTATCTTGCAGGTACCTAGAATGGAAGACAAAGCAGGCAAACAACACAATGGAGCTGGAACCTAGCCAAGCCAGGTGCCCCTATTGATGGGGGAGCCCAACAGGATCTAGGTGCCCCTATTGATGGGGGCGCCTAGGTCAAAGAACAAAAAAATAGCTCAGATGAAAAAGACAGAACAGGTTTCCATTCAGGCGCCCGGGATGATACAGGCGCCCGGGTTCATGTAGGCGCCCAGGTCAAAGGTTTTATCAGCTGCGACGAGTTCGGCGCGGGGATAAGGTTTGACCAAGCCCTATAGGGCGCCCCCATCAACACAGGCGCCCGAATGAAGCCTATAAAAGGGGCTTCGACCCCTCAGCTTCAAACAGAATTTCAAAACACGATTCTGAGCTTTCGAAGTGACGACAACGCGCTAAAGATGATGCTCTATGACCGGGAGGCTCCAGGAGGAAGTGTGTGGCACTTCGGAGGTCCAGATCGACCGAGTTTCAGATCTTGTTTGTTCGGTTTGAATTTACAATTCCGTACTTATTTTTATCTATCTTTGATTGTAATTTCTATACTGTAAGACGGGTTTCTCCGCCTCCGAAAAGTCCGGAAAGGAGACCAATAGTGGACGGGCGTTCCCGTGCTTAGGCCTTGAATGTACTGACCCTGGGGGGTTGGGAACCAAGTAAAATCCTGTGTGCGCTGTGTTGTCTGTTATTCTTTCTGTTTTATTTTCCGCTGTGCTACTAATGCTCTGAGTCTAGAACGATCGAAAGTTTTACGAAGTTTACCGCGAAGATTTTACGGTCGATATTCACCCCCTATCGACGGCACCGATCCTACAATTGGTATTAGAGCCAGACCGCTCTTCACCGGACTAACCGCCGACGGAGCAACGACACCAGGAGTTGAGGGGGAGCCCAGGGGTGAATCAAGTACAGTTTTTTTAATGTCTGTTTTTAAATTCCATATTATATGCTTTACGTTCAGGGAGAGAGAGCACTATAAAAATCAGTGTCCTACTCGTAAGAATCATTCCTCACCGGCAGTAAAGGAGGCACCAGCGCCAGGAGTCCGAAGTGATAAAAGTCACGTACGATGCTTCAAATGCGAAAAGTATGGACACTACAAAAATAAGTGTCCGGCAAAGGTACGCAAAATTTACGTTCCGAAAGTTTTTCAAATTCCTGCACTATCCTATGTAGATAATTTAGATTATTTTTCTAATAAATTAGAAGTATTACACAGTCAAATAGATATGTTGCATGATCAGTTAGAAAAAGTAAATAATGCTAAAATATCAAAAATTAACCTTGTAATACTTAATATTAATTCGTTAATTTCTAAAATTAATTCTGATATTAATCCTAATTTTAAGTCTGATAATGTTAATTCTGAAAAATTTGAAAATCCTTTAGATAATTCTGAATTCAAATTTGAAAATCCTTTAGATAACTCTGAAGTCAAATTTGAAAATCTTAAGGATAACTCTGAATTCAAATTTGAAAATGGGCGTTTGGTTTGTGTCATTTTCCATTTTCATTTTCCAGAAAATCGCATTTTCTAGTTTTCTGGAAAACGACTTTTTTTCATTCTCCAGTTTTCCAGAAAACACTATGTTTTTTTCTAGAAAACAAAGCTGGAAAATGCAAACTAAACATGTTTTCCAGAAAACCACATTTTCTACAGAAAATGAAAATGGAAAACAGACAGGAAAAATGAAAACCAAACGCCTAAGGATACTTCTAAATTCAAATTTGAAAATCTTAAAGATAACTCTAAAATTAGTGAAGGCATTTCTAGATTAATCCTGAAAATATTGAAGATAATCCTGAAATCATTGAAATTATTTCTTAGGATAAGAATGATTTTGTTGAAAATATTCTTGAGGATAATAAAGATAAAATTCTTTTAGATGATAATTTAATTATAGATAATGTTAAAGATTATTACAAAACATTAACTAGTGACCTTAATTACTCCACCTACTTTGAGGATATTAAAAGATCTAATTTTGAGGAGGAGATGGAATTTTCTGAGATTAAGGTCATAGTCAATAAAAATCACAAAGATTCAAATAAACCAGAATTATTGGAAAAACTTGAAAAGATAAATAAGGAAGAAATAGTAGATGAGTCAGAAATTTTCGAAATAATAAAAATTATGAACATAAACCCACAACCAATTAAACCTTAATAAATTGATTTAAATCTTAATAAATTCAAATTAATTCAAATAAATTCAATTAAACCTTAATAAATTCAAATAAATTCAATTAAATCTTAATAAATACAAATAAATTCAAATATATTCAATTAAACCTTAATAAATTCAAATTAATTCAAATAAATTCATTTAAATCTTAATAAATTCAAATTAATTCAAATAAATTCATTTAAATCTTAGTAAATTCAAATTAATTCAAATAAATTCATTTAAAACTTAATAAATTCAAATTAATTCATTTAAATCTTAATTAATTCAAATTAACTCAAATTAATTCATTTAAATCTTAATTAATTCAAATTAATTCAAATTAATTCATTTAAATCATAATTAAATCAAATTAATTCAAATTAATTCAATTAAATCTTAATTAAATCAAATTCAAATTAATTCATTTAAATCTTAATTAATTCAAATTAATTCAATTAAATCTCAATTAAATCAAATTCAAATTAATCTTAATTAAATCAAATTCAAATTAATTCAAAATAATTCATTTAAATCTTAATTAATTCAATTTAATCCTTAACTAATTCAAATTAATAATTAACTTAATTAATCCTTAATTAACTCAATTCCAATTAATTCTTAAATAACTTAAACTTGAACTAAATAAAATTTTACCCAAACTGTAGCAATAAAAATTAACAACATTAAATATGTCAAAGTGGGTTGACATATTCGTGGGTTCACACGACATGTATCAAATCGGGAATTTCATACATTTTTAGAAACTTAATTAAAATGCCTTTTGACTTATTTGACTCATGCATAATTGTCATGTCATGCATCTGCTATTTTTTTAATATATGTCATGTCATTCATATTTAAATTTACGCATGATGTAGAATGGTTATAGGAAAAAGGATAATTGAAACTTGATCAACCTAGTATTAGGCGGAGGTGAGATGATTGTACGCTAGGAAAGTCGTATGGTGGAACTAGCCGAAGCTACCGATCCAAAACTTAAGCTAGTTAGACCAAAATCTTTCAAGAAGTAACTTGAAGATGAATTTTCTATAAAAGGCTTTATCAAGAAAAGGGTTGATGATCCAATAAGGCTACGGCCAAAGAAGGTCTTATGCCTCGCCAAGACCTGGAAGCCAATTACTGAAAATCAAATTCACTTTACTATTGTTAGATTTGAATCTAACACAAGGTTCAATTAAATCTTAGATTTAATAACAAATTAAGAAAAATAATTCAAGCATCTCACAGTACACCAATAAAGCAACCATGCTTGCTATATTGAGACATCTAGAATGGGTGAGATGTTAAGGACTAATAAATTGACGAACATGTTTCTATTTTCAAAATTGTTAGAATACTTTTCTAAAAATATATTTTCAAAATAGTGCTTCAACATAATAATGTTTTTATGGAATTCATGATTGTCTGATTGCTTATACATATTATAAATTTTCAAAATTATATCTTTTGAAAAATTGTTTGACTCACTCAATTAGACACAAGCCTTTTAGGTCAACACTAAAGTCCTTTAAGGCACTTAGATAGAGTCAAACGATGTTGGATACAGGGGGAGTGTTTTATTCTTTAAAAATATTTTTCAAAAACTATGCTTTAATGACTATCACTTATGTTTTCGAAAAAGCGTATACTTTAAAAATTATATTCTTTCCAAATTGTGGTTTTGAAATTTATCTTCCTGAAAAGTATTGTTCATTTGATTTATGATAAACCCTAAAAGACACAGAGGAAGGTCCACTTAATGATCTACAAGGACTCCGAGGATGTGTCAGATTTAGGGGGAGTCTAAATCAAAGAGAAATTATTTCTAACAAATATTATCTTTGACTATTACGTTTTAGAATAATTAGATAACTCTTTTGATCTAAACCAAACTCTAAGGATTCAGAGGAAGAGTACTTGTGGTCAACAAGCTTCCTAGGACTGGGTCAAGTTTAGGGGGAGGTCAAATTAAAAGAATTATTGAATATTTCAAGGCGATATGTTTTCATGCATAATATTTTCAAATCCTTCTGAAAACATAAGTAATTTCCTTTCAAATACTATCATTTTATAAATATTATTATCTTGTTTTAATCAATTTGAAATAATATTTACCTGGGTTGGAGAATTTCCAGGACACTTAGGAAAATATCCTTGTAGTCAACAAGATTTCCTAGGATTGTGTCAGACTGGAAAATTAAACAAGTACTTTCAAAATATGAGGCAAATAATATTTTTCAATTCTAATATTTTTCAAAAAGTACATATACTCTTCAAAATTTGCTAATATCTTTCAAAAGAAAATTATACTTATACTTTTCAAAAATGCCTAATATTTTTCAAGTACGTATATTTTTCAAAATGATTATAATATTTCTCAAAAGTACTTGCATTTTTCAAAGATTATATTATTTTTTCAAAAGTTATACATTTTCCAAAAGTATTGCATTTTTCGAAAAGTGCCAGACATCTCTCAAATATACTAGTATTTTCGAAAATTATACTTATACTTATACTTTTCGAAAATGCCTAATATTTTTCAAGTACGTATATTTTTCAAAATGATTATAATATTTCTCAAAAGTACTTGCATTTTTCAAAGATTATATTATTTTTTCAAAAGTTATACATTTTCCAAAAGTATTGCATTTTTCGAAAAGTGCCAGACATCTCTCAAATATACTAGTATTTTCTCAAAAAGAACAAAATCTCTTTCAAAATACTAATATTTCTGTAAAGTGTACAATACTTTTCAAAGTGAAATTCTTTTTGGGTGCAATTTAAGTACTTAGTTTGACTATGCTTTCAAAATTTATACTAAGTATTTTCACAAAGAACCAAATGTTTCCATTGTTGGTGCAAGTATTTTTGGTTTTTTGATGTATGACAAAGGGGGAGAGATGTAATTTTTTTTCAAAAAAATTCTCTCTTACCAAAGGATCAAAAAATCAAAATGATTTTCAAAAAGGGGGAGGGGGGGGGGGGGGGGGGGGAGAATGAGTGGAAGTTAGAAGTTTTCCCCAGAGGATCAAAATGTATTTTCAAAACTTAGATTATTTTTATCAAAGTTTAGCCCTTTCAACCAATCTAACTTAAGATATTGTCAAACATCAAAAAGGGGGAGGTTGTTGGTGCAAGTTGCATCAGTGATGTCCTCCTCTAAGTGTTTTAATGTTGACAATATACTTAAGTCAGTGATACATTGAACAAGGGAAGGGGAGTTAAGAGAGGAGTAACCAAAGTGAAAGAAAGTCCTAGTAAAGCTAGGCACTAAGACCTGGTGAGTGAAGCTGAGCACTAAAACCTGGTGAGTGAAGCTGGGCACTAAGTCCTGCCAAAGGGCTGGGCACCGAAGACCTGACCGGAAGTTGCGCACGAAGTCCTAGTCGAGGACTGGGCAAGAAGTCCTGGCCGAGGGTTGGGCACCGAAGACCTGGTTCGAGGAATTGGGAAAGAAGACCTGGCCGAGGGTTGGGCACCGAAGTCCTTGACATAGGGTTTGGGCACAAAGTCTTGGTCCAAGGGACTGAGCAACTTAGCCGAGCGATGACTAAGGACAGAAGTAGAGATGGGTCAGGGTTCGGACGTCTCGAGATCCGAGAGTATCGGAGGCTAAGCAAAAGTCCACCCGAAGGACTGGGTGGCAACCGTCTCCTGAAAGGAGTAGGTGAAAGGTGCGTTCTCGGGGGTGGGAACTTGCGTCGGTTTGACCAAGGGTTTCGTGGAAATCCGAAGTCAGAACCAAGTCCTTAAGGTTAAGAATGTGTGTGTATTTGCCTTGTATTTTTGTATCTTGCAGGTACCTAAAATGGAAGACAAAGTAGACAAACAACACAATGGAGCTGGAACCTAGCCAAGCCAGGCGCCCCTATTGATGGGGGCGCCCAACAGGATCCAAGCACCCCTATTGATGGGGGCGCCCAACAGGATCTAGGCGCCCCTATTGATGGGGGCACCTAGGTCAAAGAACAAATAAAAACAGCTCAGATGAAGAAGGCAGAACAGGCTTCCATTCAGGCGCCCGGGTTCATGTAGGCGCCCAGGTCAAAGGTTTTATCAGCTGCGATGAGTTCGGTGCGGGGATAAGGTTTGACCAGGCCCTATAGGGCGTCCCCATCAACACAAGCGCCCGAATGAAGCCTATAAAAGGGGCTTCGACCCCTCATCTTCAAACAGAACTTCAAAACATTATTCTGAGCTTTCCAAGTGACGACAATGCGCTAAAGATGAGGGTCTACGACCGGGAAGCTCCAGGAGGAAGTGCACGGCACTTCGGAGGTCCAGATGGGCCGAGTTTTAGATCTTGTTTGTTCGGTTTGAATTTACAATTCCGTACTTATTTTTATCTATCTTTGATTGTAATTTCTGCACTGTAAGATGAGTTTCTCCGCCTCCGAAAAGTCCGGAAAGGAGACCAATAGTGGACGGGCGTTCCCGTGCTTAGGCCTTGGATGTACTGGCCCTGGGGGGTTGGGAACCAAGTAAAAATCCCGCGTGCGCTGTGTTGTCTGTTATTCTTTCTGTTTTATTTTCCGCTGTGCTACTAACGCTCTGAGTCTAGAATGATCAAATGTTTTACGAAGTTTACCGCGAAGATTTTACGGTCGATATTCACCCCCCCCTCTATCGACGGCACCGATCCTACAAATAGTAATTATCATTGAGCTGACGGAGGTCGAGAGTGACCAAGCTGAGTGGCCGAGCTAAAGGAGGTTGGAAGTGGTGGGGCTGAGTGGCTGAATTGAAGGAGGTTGGGAGTGTCCGAGCTGAGTGGCTAAGTATGGCTAGCATGTCGACTCGGACTAAGCGTTTTGAGTGAGGATATATGTTGATGCAGTCTGGCCCTGATTGTTGTTTTGGTGTTGACACAGATTTTAGTTTAGGTGGATGATTATTGATTATGATTAAGTCCTGATCGCGGATCAGGCATGGTATGGAAAATCCTAGCTTGGAGGGCTAGGTGTTGGAAAATCCTAACCTGGAGGGTTAGGTGTTGAAAATCCTAGCTTGGAAGGCTAGGTGTGTGAAAAGTCCTAATTCGGAAGAGGTGGGTGAAAAGTCCTAGCTTGGAGGGCTAGGTGAAAAGTCCTAACTTGGAGGGTTAGGTGCAAATTCCCATCTTGGAGAATTAGGTGAAAAAGTCCTGGCTTGGAGGGTCAGGTCCTAGCTTGGAGGGCTAGGTTTGGAAAAGTCCTAATCCGGAAGAGTTGGGTGAAAAGTCCTAGCTTGGAGGGCTAGGTGAAAAGTCCTAACTTGGAGGGTTAGGTGCAAATTCCCAGCTTGGAGGGTTAGGTGAGAAATCCTTAGCTTGGAGGGCTAAGGTGGTTGGAGCCCCCTGGATCGGTCTGGTGATCGATCAGGGAGTTGGCACGGTGCTCCTTCGTGGATCGGTCTGGTGACCGATCCAGCGATGACTGATCGGTCTGGTGACCGATCAGGGAGTATTCGTTTCACCCACTGATTGGCTCCTGATCGGTCTGGTGACCGATCAGGGAGCAAACAGTGAGGTTGAGTTCCCTTGCTGAACTGCTCCTGATCGGTCTGGTGACCGATCAGGATCACTAAGCAGATCGTTCTGGAGAACGATCCAGTGTCGCGAGTTCCTCTCTATGATTGATCAGGACGGAGCCTGATCGGTCTGGACCCATCCTGATCGGTCTGGTGACCGATCAGAATGTTTCCTGATCGGTCCGGTGATCGATCAGGAGGTCTGGACTGCGAAGCTCAGAAATTGCCCGATAAAGGGTGGATCGGTCGGGTGATCGATCCACAACCTGGGATCGGTCTGGTGATCGATCCAGAAGAGTCCCAAAGAAATCGTGATTTCTAATCGAGCGTTGGGGACCGATCAGGACGGAGCCTGATCGGTCTGGACCCAGCCTGATCGGTCTGGTGACCGATCAGGAGGCTCTCTGATCGGTCCGGTGACCGATCACTTTAATTCAAATTGCACTGTCAGACGCTCTGATCGCGTCTGAACGTATCCGATTCTCTGCGCTTAATGTCTGATACATGATATGTTGTTTGATATGCTGCTCTAACACTCTGATTAAGCTGCAGGTGACAGGGGAGGATTCAAACACTCAAGGAGAAGTCAATGGAGGCTTTCCTTGGAGCAGGTTTGTCCGTTTTTCCATCTCAGGTTGCAACGGCCGAGCTGCAGACTGGAGCTGAGACTGGAGCTTGGCTGAGGGAAGCTCAGAGAGTCCAGGGATAGCTCAGTGGTAGCTGGCGTTGGCAGATGAGCAGCTGGGAGCTGCAGGGATGGTGTCATCTGATGCTTGGTGGAGAAACAAAAGAGAGGAGAAGACTTCGGTTGAAGCAGAGTTCTAGAGTTCAATCTTGCTGAAGTTCTTGCTGCGATTTTGTGTTCTCCACACTTGACTTGCTGTGTGCGTGTGCTGTTGATTCTTTGAGCAAGTCATTGAGATCTGAGGAGCAACCAACTCTTACGTGAGTGCTTGGAGGAAGGAACAAGGAGCTTGGAGTCCGACAGCGGGAAGACACGAGGAAGGGTTTCTTGCGTGAGATCGCCGCTGGGTGGAGCTCAGGAAAGCTTGCTGTGTTCTTGTCTTTGCTGGGTGCTTGAGTAAGATCTTTCTTGTTGTTTCATTGAGCTTAAACATTTATCTGTGATTGAAACGCTGTGGAGAGGTTTCTCCACCGAGAAGGAGGTTGTCTTCTATCCGGTGATAACCGGGGCTTGATCTGTCGATGATCAAGGGATCGCCCACCTTAAGGGCACGCCAAGGAGTAGGGGCAAGTTATCCCCGAACCTTGTAAACCCTCCTTGTTAGCGATCTTGGTAGTCGTAGTTGTTTCCCTTCATTTTCTGTTTCTGCACTTTCTGTTTTCATACTTCCGCTGTGCTACTAACAAAGTGAAGTGCAGAAATTCGATTTGGGTCTAAGTGAAAGTGATTGGCTATATTCACCCCCCCCCTCTCTAGCCATCCGGTTTCCAACAAGTGGTATCAGAGCTTGGGGCTCTGTTTACGGCTTAACATCCGAGAGTTATCAACAAGATGGCGTTGAGAGAAGGCTTCTCCACCACCCGACCTCCATTCTTCGATGGCGCTGATTTCCAATATTGGAGATCGAAGATGGAATATTATTTGAAGATGGATATCAATACTTGGTTTGTGGTGAAGGAGGGATTCACCCCTCCTAAGGATGATGAAGGCAAAGAACTTGAGTCGTGGAGATGGACTGCCGAACAAACTCGAAAGAGTGAAGCCGACGCGAAGGCGGTTGTCACTCTACAATGTGGCATGAACAAAGACCAACACATCAAGGTTGGTCCTTTCACAAGTGCAAAGGACTTGTGGAACAAACTCATTGAGCTTCACGAGGGCACCCGAGACTCAAGAATCGCAAAGAGGGATTTGTTCCTCAATCAACTCCAAAATCTCTCCATGAAGGAGAATGAATCGGTAAGTGAGCTTCATAGTCGGTTCAAGGAAGTCCTCAATGGGCTTCATTCGATTGATGAAAAGGTAGAGAATCGCGACCTTGTGAGGTATGTCTTGAAAGCCTTTCCAAGGAATGCTTTGTGGTCATCCATGGTGGATGCCTACAAAGTTTCCAAGGATCTATCTATTGTAAAGTTAGATGACTTATTTTGTGAGATGGAATTGCATGAAATGGCTAACAAAGGCCCCAAGGAGAAGGGGATTGCTTTAGTTGCAGGGGACCGATCCAACAAGAAGAAGAAGGAGAAGAAGAAGGAGAAGGAGGTCTCTTCGTCTTCATCCTCTTCCGAATCCGAGTCTGATTCCGAAGAAGATGGCAGCGACTCTTCTTCCTCCGAAATGGCGAACTTTGTGCGAAGAATGATGAGAAGGGGTCGACGCTTCAAGAGTAGAGGTAACTCTAGTGAAGCTAAACTTGATAAGACTAATGCATCTTGCTTTGAGTGTGGTAGGAAAGGGCATTTCAAGAATGAATGTCCAAAACTTAAGAAAAAGGAGGAGAAATCCAAAAAGAAAGAAGAAAAATTCAAGAAGAAGAAGAAGGCCTTGAAGGCCACTTGGGATGAGTCATCCTCTAGCTCATCCGATGAAGAGAAGGAGGAGAAGAGCACAAGGCATGTGGCACTCATGGCTCTAGGAGACGAAAGCTGTGATGAATCTTCAAGTTCCTCAAACGCGGCTTAATCATCTTCGGATGATGAAGAGGTAACTTCTCCCGAGCTTGAAAAATGTTATAGAGCAATTGCATGTTTAACTAGTATGCTTAAGAAGTCAAAAAATAAAGTTAAAGCATTACAATTAGAAATTGATCAATTGAAATTATCTAGGGATGATAACATTGATGATTTGCATGTTGAATTGTTAGAAGATGAGATTAAGTCATTGAAGCTTGAGGTTGATAAATTGAAATCCTCTAAGGTTGAGGATGTAAATGATTTGCATGATGACTTGCTAGTAGAAGAGAACAAATCATTAAAGAGTGAAGTTGAGAGACTCAAGAATATTCTTGAGAAGTTCTCAACTAGCTCTAAAACCCTAGACATGATCTTGAATGCCCAAAGGGCGGTCTACAATAGGGCTGGTATTGGTTATCGACCCAAAGAATCCTCATTCGTGTCCTTGATGTCTAGGACTGATATGAGACAATCTAGGATACCCAAGGGTCAAAAGAGAGTTGTCAAGGCATGGGTGCCGAAGTCTTGTTTAGTTGATGCTTTAGGTCCCAAGGTTTGGATACCTAAAACTTCTATTTTTCGAATTGTGTAGGTTATGATTGAGGGGGAGCATCTATCAACTTGGTTCGTTGATAGTGGATGCTCAAAACACATGACCGGGGATAGATCATTGTTTACAACACTTCACAAGAAAAGTAGAGGTAATGTATCATTTGGTAACAATGGTAGTCTTAAGGTCATAGAAATAGGAGACATTCAAATATCCGAATGTCTTAGAATCTCAAATGTCCTTCTAGTCAAGGGGATGAAATTTAATCTCCTAAGTGTGAGTCAATTGTGTGACACGGGTTACACAATTGACTTCCAACCAAGTCAATGTCTAGTTAGACAACATGACACCTTGGACACAGTACTAGTAGGAACAAGAGTAGACAATATTTATCAAGTTTCATTTAAAAGTGCTACTAATGTTTCTGCTAAGTGTTTCATGTCAAAAGAAGAAGAGTCCACCCTTTGGCACCGGAGGCTAGCACATGTGAACATGAAGAACATCCGGAAGTTGGCCAACAAGGGATTGGTTCGTGGCTTACCAAGCATCAAGTATGAGAAAGATAAACTTTGTGATGCATGTCAAATGGGTAAGCAAACAAAATCTGCACATAAAGGTAAAAGCGCTGTAAGTACTTCTACTGCATTAGATTTACTTCACATGGATCTATTTGATTGTAGTACTATCATATCATTGAATGGAAGTAGATACTGCTTTGTGATCATTGATGATTTCACTAGATATACATGGACTTACTTTTTAAAATATAAGGACCAAACTTTAGATGTTTTCATTTCTTTTTGTAGAAGAGTTGAAAATGAAAAATCATCAACCATTAAGACAATTAGAAGTGATCATGGAGGTGAATTTCAAAATCAGAGATTTTTAGAATTTTGTCAAGATAGAGGTTATAGACATGAGTTCTCTACTCCTAGAACACCACAACAAAATGGTGTTGTAGAAAGAAAGAACCGTGTTCTACAAGAGGCTGCTCGAAGCATGCTTAATGAGTACTCACTCCCGAGCTACTTATAGGCTGAAGCTGTAAATACAACTTGCTATGTGCAAAATCGAGTCCTCATCCATAGATTTCTAGGAAAAACTCCCCATGAACTTTGGTTTGGAAAACTACCTACGGTTAAACACCTTCGGGTGTTTGGTTGTAAGGTGTTCATTCTAATTAAACACCAAGGATCATCTTGGAAAGTTCACGGCAAAGGCTGATGAAGGGATACTAGTCGGGTACTCCCTCGTTAGCAAAGCCTATCGAGTCTACAACAAGAAGTCTAGACTAGTTGAAGAATCTTCTGATGTTGTCTTTGAAAAAATTCCAAAAGTCAATGGTCAACCAGAAGATGGAGTCCAATTCGAACTTAGGAGACTAAGTTTGAATGAAGGTCCAAATATTGTTGATGGTGATGAATCCGATGACGATGAACCTAGACAACCCTTTGATCAGCCGGATCCTGAGGCTGAACTTGTGTCTAGTGAGCCCATTCTCGAAGCACCACCAACACCAAGGCAAACTAGATTAGCCTCTAGTCATCCCCAAGACCAAATTGTTGGAGACATCCATCATGGGGTTAGAAATAGATCATTCTTCCGGAATGAGGCTAATGAAGTTGCCCTGATTTCCGAAATTGAACCTAGGAAAATTGATGAAGCATTAAATGATCCCGATTGGATCATTGCAATGCAAGATGAATTAGGTCAATTCGAGAGGAGTCAAGTTTGGGACTTAGTCCCTAGACCTAAGAAGACCACCATCATTGGAACCAAATGGGTCTTCAAGAACAAGTTGAACCATAAGGGAGAAATCATTAGAAACAAGGCACGCTTAGTAGCCAAGGGCTATAGTCAAGTTGAAGGCCTTGATTATGATGAGACCTATGCTCCCGTGGCACGATTAGAGTCCATCCGATTGATGCTAGCATTTGCAGCACATCGTGGTTTCAAATTATATCAAATGGACGTCAAATCGGCCTTTCTAAATGGTCTAATTAGGGAAGAGGTCTACGTCGAACAACCACCGGGGTTTGAGAGTTCCGAATTTCCAAACCACGTGTTCAAGCTCAAAAAGGCACTTTATGGCCTTAAACAAGCACCCCGGGCTTGGTATGAGCGGTTGTCGACGTTCCTAATTGAGAAGGGTTTCGTTAGAGGTCAAATAGACCCTACACTATTTCTACGGAGAGATGGTGATAATATTTTTGTAGCCCAAGTATATGTCGATGACATAATTTGTGGCTCAAACAATAAGGGCTATTTAAATGAGTTCATTGGACACATGGAGAGTGAATTTGAAATGCGTCTAGTGGGAGAGTTGACTTTCTTCCTTGGACTTGAAATCAAGCAAACTCGCGATGGTATCCATGTGCACCAATCAAAGTATACACATGAAATGCTTCGAAAGTTCAATATGAGTGATTCAAAAGAGGTAACCACTCCCATGGCTACAAACACAAAATTAGACAATGATGAGAGTGGTAAACCCGTTGATTTGACTCAATATCGGAGCATGATAGAGAGTTTGCTATACCTCACAGCTAGTCGACCGGATATTCTATTTGCTGTGGGTATGTGTGCTAGGTATCAAGTTTGTGCCAAGAAATCTCACTTAATCGCTGTTAAACGAATTTTGAGATATCTCAAAGGCACAATAGGAGTCGGTCTATGGTACCCCCGTACCGAATCATTTGACTTAATTGGCTATACGGATTCCGACTACGCTGGATGTAAGTTGGACCGGAAAAGCACAAGTGAGGGTTGCCAGTTCTTAGGTTCGTCCTTAGTAAGTTGGTCAAGTCGGAAGCAACATTGTGTTTCTCTCTCCACGACCGAGGCAGAATATATCGCCATGGGAGAGAGCGTATCACAATTGTTGTGGATGATACATACTTTAGAGGACTATGGATTGAGTTACAAGAGTGTGCAAGTGTTATGTGATAACATTAGCACAATTAACCTAACCAAGAATCCAGTCCATCATTCTAGGACCAAACACATTGAGGTGCGTCACCACTTCATTAGGGATCATGTAGCTAGGGGAGACATTGTACTCTCACATGTAGAGTCCAAATCAAACCTAGCTGACATTTTCACTAAACCACTTCCTGAAAATGAATTTAGTTTCCTAAGAAGGGAGTTGGGAATGTGTCGTGCGTCATGAATTTCAAAATGCTTTCAAACCCTTCATGATTATTTCGAAAATGTTGGAAAACAATTGGGTAACTTTGGGGACATCTCACACAAACTATAAGGTTCAACAAAACGTTTTTGTTTGCTAGATATGGGGTGAGATGTTAGGATCAACTAAATTTCTCAAAATGTCAATGCATCCCTTGAGAAATTAAGTTGACGAGATAATAATCACTTCGGTGACCAAGTATGGGGAAAACCATTGCATAACATATGTGTATATGGCTCCATGATCATACTTGGACATTCCAATCAAGGAAACTTGATTGGAAACTTGAATTTGGAACAAAACTTGATTGAATTTGCTTGAATGATTGTTGTTTGAGTTTGACTCCATTTGGATGGAGCAAAGTGATTGTTGAACCTATAAGGACTCTTGATCCTTGTTCAGGGATCAATTTTAGTCATGAGATCATGTCCAAGTTCGATAAACTTCATCAGATCTCGTTGGAAAGTTTCAGAAAATCTGAAACTGAATGTTTCAGATCGAATCTGGGAGTTTCAGGAACCCTGATCGGTCACCCGACCGATCAGGAGTAGGGCTGATCGGTCCCCGGACCGATCTGGCTCCATCCTGTAACGATCGGTCCACAGACCGATCAGAGGGGCTTCAGTGACTTCCTGAAATTCTGATCAACCTTACTGAGCCAGCCTGGATCGGTCCTCGGACCGATCTGGCACCCTCTGGTGATCGGTTCGCAGACCGATCAGGGGGCTCACAGGTTTCTCTCCGAACCCTACTGTTCGTGTCCTGATCGATCAGCCGACCGATCAGGAGCGCGCCTGATCGGTCACTCGACCGATCAGGCCCAGGTCAGTCCTATCAGGCTATATCCTGATCGGTCTGGGCGCTATCAGATCGAACGGTGATCCGTTCAATCGCATTAAATTGCGGTTGATGGACCGATCCACCAACCGATTAACTTCGCAAAAAACCCTTCAGTGCCGAACCCTAGCGCCGAAAAACCTCCCACCTGAGAATCCTTGTGTCGTGCGAAAGCTCTCCCAGTGCTTTCTTCTTCCTCGAGAGAGTCTCCGCGCGTGCAGTCCTAAGGAGTCCTTCCGAGCTCTGTCTTCTTCCTGCGACGTTTTCTCGCGCTGAAGGGCTGTGTGGTCTCACTTGCACCGAAGGTTTCCTTTGCGCAAGCCGATTCTTCCAATCTTCAAGAACTTCCCAATGGCACCAAAGTGAGTTTTTGGCTTAGTTTTTCCTCCAAATCAGTCTATAGTGTTTGTCTTTAACGCTAATCATGTTTTGGTGTTTGTTTTGTGCCGTGACCTTCTTGTGTTGGCCGTGATCCACCTTTGCCATACTCTATCTTTGATCAATTCTTACATTTGTAATCTGTTGGTTTGTCATGATCCGGTTTACTGTGTGTCGTTGATTAAACTATGATCATGTCTTGCCTTGTGATCTTTTGATTATTGTGTCAGAATCAAATCTTGGGTCTTTAATTAAACCTTTGTCCCTATGATCTCTTCAATCTTGTCCAATTGATTTAATCTTGTGCCATGATCAATTCGATTCTTTAGAAAATCTTCTAAAGGTAAGGAACCTATGGTGGAAAGCTCAAAGAGCAAAGACCCTTCAATATCTACACCTTCTCCAAGGCCTCCACCGCCTCTACATACTCGATTTCAGAGTGTCACTCTTGCGTTAAATTTTGAGTGGCACAATTTCAAATTAATGCCATGTCGAACTATAGACCAATCCTTTATCTATGAACATTGCCCGACCGTCTGACAAATTATCACACATTACAATCTTCAATCCATTCTTTTTCTTGAGAGGCCGATCAATCTTGACTTGGTCTCTGAATTCTATAATAACATGGTGAGTGGGGTGGGAACGGGGTGGAGGACTCGTGTCGCCAGTGTCGACCTTGATTTTAATCGATCCATTTTTACTGATTTTCTTGGTTGTCGCCGGTCAGACAATGATTTCTTTCTCTACCCTTACCATCCTAATCCTCTTCCGTTTCCCTTCAATGAAGTAACCCCTGATTCCATCTATGAGTACTTTCTAGGTCATCCCAGGCCAAGGGGTTCTGGTGAGAGCACTAGTGATTTTCCCACATTTCCTGCTCTTCACCTTTCCCCTGTTGACTATGTTCTGTTCAAGATCATCACCAATTGTCTTCTACCTACTACTTCGAAACATCTGGATAAGATTCGCCCGTCCCACTGCTTGATGCTCTACGGGATGCATCAGCAGTTAGATTTTGATCCAGTGGCCTCGGTCTATTTCTCCATCATCGTCCACTGCATGTCATCCACCCAGTCAGTCCACATGCCATTCGGCCATATCATCACTGCCTGGCTGGAATCGGTTGGCATCGACGTTTCACAGGGCCGCATTGTGCCCATGCTTCGACAGGACTGTCGTCTGGATTGTCGCATGCTTGCTCAGTCCGGCATTGTCCTCGGGCCCCAGGGGTTGAGGTGGAAGAATCGCAGACGTGAGGAGGAGCTACCGAGAGCAGCTCATGCCCAGAGGCCGCCAGCTGATACTACAGATTACGACGGGTGGGCTCCTGACCTATGCTGGCAGGTTGCGGAGATAGAGCGGCTGATAGAGCACGAGTTGCATATCTCTGAGCTCTGGCGACAGGAGATCAGCTCAGAGTATCAGTCTTTCGATCGTCGTCTCGATGTTTTAGAGTTTGATGTCTCCGAGATCAGCTCGTTCCAGGATGCGTGGTATGAGGAGTGGTACCATCATGCGTATCCTAGTGGTGGGTCCCCCAACATTCCTTTACCAGAGGACGTTATCTACATTACTGATTCCTCAGATGATGACCACGTAGGGGATTGATGATATTTATGATGAGTGACATGTTTGTTTGTAGCTTGACTTTGATGCATCTGTCTTGCATCGTGTGATTTCTCTTGCTGTTTTATGACTTATCTTTTCTGACTTTGATGCATGTTTTATCCTACTTTAGTTGCCTATTGTTGATGCTATGAGTACTATCTACATATTTGATCCATAGCCATCTTCATGCTTATAATGTCATGCTCATATGATACATATGCTTGTTTTGCCATGCCTATATCGTTTTGTCATATGTATTCATATGCTTATCAAAAATCAAATTGTTGTTTTGGGATACCCCTAGGGTTGAGGGGGAGTATAATTTAAACTTAACAGCCCTTCTAGACCCCTTTTCGGTGTTCGATAAAGGGGGAGAGTGTTGGTTGGTTAAGTTTAGGATGATCATGTTGTAGGGGGAGGATCTGGATTCCCCTATGATTCTAAAGTTGAGCAATTGATTGAGATTCCTAAACTTAAAATCGGGTTGTCAAACAACAAAAAGGGGGAGATTGTTGATGCAGTCTGGCCTTGATTGTTGTTTTGGTGTTGACATCAATTTTAGTTTAGGTGGATGATTATTGATTATGATTAAGTCCTGATCGGGGATCAGGCATGGAATGGAAAATCCTAGCTTGGAGGGCTAGGTGTTGGAAAATCCTAACCTGGAGGGTTAGGTGTTGAAAATCCTAGCTTGGAAGGCTAGGTGTGTGAAAAGTCCTAATTCGGAAGAGGTGGGTGAAAAGTCCTAGCTTGGAGGGCTAGGTGAAAAGTCCTAACTTGGAGGGTTAGGTGCAAATTCCCATCTTGGAGAATTAGGTGAAAAAGTCCTGGCTTGGAGGGTCAGGTCCTAGCTTGGAGGGCTAGGTTTGGAAAAGTCCTAATCCGGAAGAGTTGGGTGAAAAGTCCTAACTTGGAGGGCTACGTGAAAAGTCCTAGCTTGGAGGGCTAGGTGAAAAGTCCTAACTTGGAGGGTTAGGTGCAAATTCCCAGCTTGGAGGGTTAGGTGAGAAATCCTTAGCTTGGAGGGCTAAGGTGGTTGGAGCCCCCTGGATCGGTCTGGTGATCGATCAGGGAGTTGTCACGGTGCTCCTTCGTGGATCGGTCTGGTGACCGATCCAGCAATGACTGATCGGTCTGGTGACCGATCAGGGAGTATTTGTTTCACCCACTGATTGGCTCCTGATCGGTCTGGTGATCGATCAGGGAGCAAACAGTGAGGTTGAGTTCCCTTGCTGAACTGCTCCTGATCGGTCTGGTAACCGATCAGGATAACTGTGCAGATCGTTCTGGAGAACGATCTAGTGTCGCAAGTTCCTCTCTATGATCGATCAGGACGGAGCCTGATCGGTCTAGACCCATCATGATCGGTCTGGTGACCGATCAGAATGTTTCCTGATCGGTCCGGTGATCGATCAGGAGGTCTGGACTGCGAAGCTCAGAAATTGCCCGATAAAGGGGTGGATCGGTCGGGTGATCGATCCACAACCTGGGATCGGTCTGGTGATCGATCCAGAAGAGTCCCAAAGAAATCGTGATTTCTAATCGAGCGTTGGGGACCGATCAGGACGGAGCCTGATCGGTCTGGACCCAGCCTGATCGGTCTGGTGACCGATCAGGAGGCTCTCTGATCGGTCCGGTGACCGATCACTTTAATTCAAATTGCACTGTCAGACGCTCTGATCGCGTCTGAACGTATCCGATTCTCTGCGCTTAATGTCTGATACATGATATGCTGTTTGATATGCTGCTCTAACACTCTGATTAAGCTGCAGTGACAGGGGAGGATTCAAACACTCAAGGAGAAGTCAATGGAGGCTTTCCTTGGAGCAGGTTTGTCTGTTTTTCCATCTCAGGTTACAACGGCCGAGCTGCAGACTGGAGCTGAGACTGGAGCTTGGCTGAGGGAAGCTCAAAGAGTCCAGGGATAGCTCAGTGGTAGCTGGCGTTGGTAGATGAGCAGCTGGGAGCTGCAGGGATGGTGTCATCTGATGCTTGGTGGAGAAACAAAAGAGAGGAGAAGACTTCGGTTGAAGCAGAGTTCTAGAGTTCAAGCTTGCTGAAGTTCTTGCTGCGATTTTGTGTTCTCCACACTTGACTTGCTGTGTGCGTGTGTGTTGATTCTTTGAGCAAGTCATTGAGATCTGAGGAGCAACCAACTCTTACGTGAGTGCTTGGAGGAAGGAACAAGGAGCTTGGAGTCCGACAGCGGGAAGACACGAGGAAGGGTTTCTTGCGTGAGATCGCCGCTGGGTGGAGCTCAGGAAAGCTTGCTGTGTTCTTGTCTTTGCTGGGTGCTTGAGTAAGATCTTTCTTGTTGTTTCATTGAGCTTAAACATTTATCTGTGATTGAAACGCTGTGGAGAGGTTTCTCCACCGAGAAGGAGGTTGTCTTCTATCCGGTGATAACCGGGGCTTGATCTGCCGACGATCAAGGGATCGCCCACCTTAAGGGCACGCCAAGGAGTAGGGGCAAGTTATCCCCGAACCTTGTAAACCCTCCTTGTTAGCGATCTTGGTAGTCGTAGTTGTTTCCCTTCATTTTCTGTTTCTGCACTTTCTGTTTTCATACTTCCGCTGTGCTACTAATAAAGTGAAGTGCAGAAATTCGATTTGGGTCTAAGTGAAAGTGATTGGCTATATTCACCCCCCCCTCTCTAGCCATCCGGTTTCCAACAATATAGAGTCAACTTGAAAGTTGGTCTATTTTTTTTTTGATGAAAGGTAAATTATATCATCAAGAAAGTAGTACTACAAACATGTGTCCTAAGATAGTCACTTGTTTTTGATGAAGTATCAGATCTAGGTGTCTGTCTAAGGTATGCCCCATTTGTACATGTGTGCATACTCTCATTGTACCATCCTCCAAAATACATCCACTATCCTGTGTCATCCCTTGCTCCTCCTCTCACCAATCCAACTAGGACCCATATTGTTTGAAATCCTTATCAGCCATCTCATGTACCATCCCTCTCTCGGCTAAGCTCATCATCATCACCACTGTGCATGCACCACCATCATCATTGGCCCTCTGATCCCGTTTGATGTCATCCTCTATCAACAACTGAGGTAGTCTGTGTCTGCTTTGATATTGTCTAGTTTGAATGTCAATCAGCACTGGCTTACCAAACCTCCATAGAGCGCATCTCCATCTATCCTGTATGTAGTCTGTCCCCCCGCCCCCTTGGGTCCTGCGTGGCCAGGTCTCACTAGCCAATCAATCACAGTAACAATAGATCAATAGTTGTTGCACCCACTTTTAGCAAGTGGTTAACTTGAAAGTCAGTGTAGTGTAGTTTGGGGGTTGATCCAATTCACGTGGGTTCAAATTTCTTAGGCTCAACTGGTTGAGTGAGTTCGACTTAACTCGGGAGTGCTTTTAATCGAGCTTGATTCGGACCGAAGTAGGTTTGACCCAATTGACTTTGATTTACAGATCAACACAACCCTTATCTCCATTAATATACGTGGAGGTCGAAATACCCGCTACATCAATATACATCGATGTTGTGAATCACAGAAAGAGTCATTATCCACTTCTTTAGCTCACTTCTTATCTCTATCTAATTCACTCCCCTAGCATAGGAACTATTTGTATACATTGGTCCTACTTCAAATTTGTCTTTTTAGGTGAATCATGAGAAAAGACCATCTACTTTCAAGATTGGTTAAGCTTGAGTTTTATATTGCCCAAGCTTAACTTGATCAAGCATATAACTAAAGAACAACTTGACTCATTAAAGTTATCGAATCATGAAGCAAACTTTTGTCAAACTTAGAACCACCTAGCTTATATAATCTGGATCCTCAATTTGGATAAGAAACGGCTAAATAGGTTTAATCATTAATGTGGCAGTAGAGGAAAGCCATTTTTGGGGGGGGTGGGGCACTGCCAACTCTCCCTCTCTTGATGACGCCGCTACCTCTCCCTCTCCTAACGACACTACGAGGACTCCCTCTCCATGGGATGTTGCCATCTCAGCCTCTCCGTAGGACGCCACCATCAAGCTGGGGGCATAATCTCTTCCATCACGTGTGATCCTCTCCTCCCTTCATTCCCTCTAGCTTATGATGCCTCGGCCGGAGAGGCTCTGCTCTCATCGCTTCCTCGACCCCCTCTCCTTCTTCTCCACCACCACTGATCTTGTCAACATTCTCCCCATCTTGCCATTAGTGTCGCACGCAACGACAAGATCTCCCTTTTCCTCACACAACCTTCATCGTCGACCTCGCCGCCTCCGGCATCTAAGACCTAGCTGCCACCTCTAGGTCATCTAGGCCACAACCTCTAAGTTGCCCGGGCCGTAACTAGCCTCCCACTCCTATTGCAACTTCTCGTTGCTGTCGCCATCTCCTCCTCCTGTTGTCATTGTCACCGTCTCGTCGTCGCACTGCCACCCCCTCTCATACCCTATGTCGCTTTCGCTATTGCAGCTGCTAGCCTTCTCTCGTGCTATCTCCTCTTTCATCATCTCCACTGCCGATCCATCCTGTTGTACTCCTCCACCGTTCTGGCCTCTAAGCAACCATCACTGTTGCATAACCCCGCTGAGCGATGCCCCCTACCCTTTCGGTCTCTGAGCTGCCCTCACTATTGTGCACCCCTACTTTGCTCCGCCCAACTTTGTGCCTCCTACGTCTGGCTTAGTGCCCCGACTGGCCCCTAGTCAGCCCCCAACTCCGTGCCTCCTGCTTCCAGCTCAACAACCTGCTCATCCCTGTTTGGATGCCCCGACATGCATCCCACATCATTGTGTTATAAAAAAAGTCATGTCCCCACGGGCCAAGGTTTGACTATAATTTTACATACAACTACTACATACAGACTACATACATGCATTTACTATTGTTCATCTTCTTCATCTCTCTACCGGAGACTGACTTGAGAATCAGAGTGGATGAGTTGGGGCATGCCCAACCTCCATTCTAACCCTCTCCTGCTCTCCTCTACTCCCCACAAGCTCTCCAGACGATTCAACTTTCCTAGTAGTGTATGGTGATGCCCTTTTACGACTTTGCAGTCATGTCCGATGACCCCATCTGCTTCTAGCCCACGACGACTCCATCAACACATAAGACAACTCACCTTTTCTTTGGATACTTTCCATAACTCGGACAATATTGAAGACAACTCAACCTCTCTATCCTCCTGGTCATGACAATTCGGTCAACATCAGTAACACCTCACCGGTGGTCCCATAGATGAAGGTAAAAAAAAAAAAAAAAAAATCAAGTGAACCATAGATTGAAGGTCCTTTCATGATGACTTACCTCTAAATCTCTAGCTATTTATAGTACAGAGGATACTTAATTAAAATAATAATATTTATTTTACGTTCATCTTCCACTACTTTTGATTTTTTTGACTCCAACGTTTTAATGATACTGACGTCATCATGTTGATGTAAGTTGAAAACAATAGATTAAAAAAAAAAAAAAAAAAAAAAAAAAAAAAAAAAAAAAAAAAAAAAAAAAAAAAAAAAAAAAAAAAAAAAAAAAAAAAAAAAAAAAAAAAAAAAAAAAAAAAAAAAAAAAAAAAAACGGAGTAACCCAACCACTCTCCCCCCAACTCCCACCACCCCCCACCCCACCCCCCACCCACCCCACCCCCCCTCACACCACCCCCCCAACCCCCCCCCCCCCCCCACCCCCACAAGAGAAAAAAAAAAAAATGGGATACATAAAAAGACAAATTTCTTTTTTTATCATGAGTAACGGATGTCAGCAAGTTCATTGATTGGTAGTTTAACTATCCACTGTATTTGGGTAGGAACAAATAGACGTTGTCTATGGGAAAACTTAGCCAAGATGTTGCGATGGTTAACACTAGAAGGACTATTGATAATCGTGACTCCAACGGAGAAAGAAGTTGTGAAGGAACAATAGTTATAACCCAAGAGAACAATGATGAAATGGTGTCTAAGACATGGAGCATTATATTCTCTTCCCAACTCTGTGAATGCTAGGGAGTTATGGGATCGAGCTATTCTCTTCTTCAGCAGAATCGAGTGGATTATTTTCTCTCCATGTCCATAGACACTTGGGCATAATGGGATTGAATTATTCCTCATTCAATGGGATCGAGTTATTCTCTCCCTCAGCGGGATCAAACCTTATCATATTCTCTCCCCAACTTTGTGGACTCTTATGGAGTCATGGGATTGAACTATTTTCGCCTTCAGAGGGATTAAGTAGATTATTCTCTCCCCAACTCCATAGGCATTTGGGAGTCTTGGGATAGAGCTTATTATTATTTTCTCCCTTAGTGGGTTCGAGTTATTCTCTCCCTCAGCGAGATCGAGCCTTATCATATTCTTTCCCCAACTTTGTTGACGCTTGAAAGTCGTGGGATCGAGTTATTATCTACCTCAGAGGGATTGGGCGAATTATTCTCTTCTCGACTCCGCGGACAATCAGGAATCATGGGATTAAGCCTATTATTATTCTATCTTTGACTCTGCGGATGCTTGGGAGTCATGGGATCGAGCTGTTCTCTTTCTCAGTGGGATCGAGTCTTATTGTATTCTTTCCCTGATTTTGCGGGCGCTTGAGAGTCATGTGATAGAGTTATTTTCTCAACAGGATCTCATTTTCTCCATCAACGGAATTGATGTTACTCTTCTCTCCTCGACTCTATGGATATTGGGAGTCATAGGATTGAATATTATCTCCAAGCCAATGGCAGAGTCACCTTAAAACTGCTCATCAAGTTCTAGTGTATATAGTTCTATCTATTAAATACAAATTATTGTTCTTCTGCGCACCTTTACTTAAAGGCCCTTCACCTCTCTTGATGTGGACATAGTCAAGATCAAGATTGTATATATTCTGATCATGGACCATAGATCTCCATCAGCAATTGTCTATTTTCGAGCCCAATCTCTCCCAACTTGGACATATTAAGGGTTCAGCTCATATATACTGGTAATCCTCCCTTGAGCACGATGTTATCTATGTTGGTAAGCCTCTCCTGAACACAATGGAGATAGGCCTCTCCACGACTCTGTGGACACTTGGAAGTTACTAATGGAGTACAATGAGATGTCGGTTTACTTTCAGACTCAATGCTAAAATCTCTCATAGCCTCAGCCACAAACTCCATATTGGTTTCAATGCCAGATTCTCATGTAGTTTTTATTGGTGCAATCTTCGTTAGGTCAGGGTTAACCTGATTTGACAAGGCTTGGGTGAGCTTAGGTTTCAATGTTCGATAATGATGTTTGAACATTGTGTGAGTTAAGTAGGTTAAGGTTGACTGGAGACTTGACTAGTGAAGTCCAGGTAGATCGGGGAGATCACATGCTAGCACGGGAAAAGTCTTAGTGGGACTAGGCACACATAGTGGAACTAGATGAAGTCTTGGTAGATCAGAGATATCGTACGCAGGCATGGGAAAAGTATTAGTGGGATTAGGCATGCCGAATGAGACTAGGTGAAGTGTAAGTGGATCAGGGAGATCGCATGTTAGCACAAGAGAATTCTAAGTCGATCAAAGGTTTGTTTAGACACTTGGTGAGGAAGTCCTAATAGGTTACGGTTGACCAAGGTTAGGTAAGGGAACCCTAGACTTGAGATCTAAGCAAGTTAGGGTTGGGCAATCAATTGGTGATCAATTGGGTTGTTGTCTCTGTTGAGGCAATCTGTGATCTGGAGTGATCATGAGTTTTGATGTTTGGACAAAAGATTTAAGTTAGGTTTTCCCTTGTGTTCTCATATGTGTATGTTGAGTGTACAGGATGTACAGGTTACACATATGGACTTGACTGGACGGCCTCAGTACGGTGAAGGATGGCATGGAGGCAAGCTGGAGGCTTGCGTGCGCATCCGAGGGACCTTGGAGAGCAGGGATGATGAGCTGATGGGCGCGGACTTCGAGGCATGCGTGAAGGATGACATGGAGGCTTGCGTGCATCTGAGGGACGGGAGCCAAAGATGAAGAGGGCGCGAAGGCAACAGTCGAGGCTGCGGAGGAGGAGTCAGTCGAGTCGTGAGGGTATAAGTGTAGTGTGATTGTACTCGGGAAATCCTAGGGTTTGAGTGCGGAGTGGAATGTACTCAGGAAGGGTAACCTTAGGTGGGTGAGTAGACCAGTCGACTGGCCTGGGTGCAGTCGACTGATGGAACTCATAGAAAGGTCTCAACCCTGGGACCAGTCGGGGCAGTCGACTGGTAGGTGGCTGGTGAGTTGGCTGAGAATTCGAACGTTGGGGTGCAACGGTCGACTTTCAGTGGCACCAGTCGACTGCCCTGGGGGCAGTCGACTGGTGGCGAGGGTTTCAGCCCGAGTCCTATTTAAAGAAGACTTCATGGTGGCTGAGATCTTTGACGAGTTTGGTCTTAGTTAAGGGCCAAACAGTAGTCTTTGTGCTCAGAGGTTCTCAAGGTGTTGTGGTGAAGTTTCTCCACCCACAAGGAGCGACGAGGGCTAGCCGGAGGTTATCCGGGGAGTGATCCACCGACGGATTCTTGGATTAGTCACCCGGCCGGGGTGGATACCAAGTAAATCAGGTTGTTAGCGTTTGTTTAGTGTTGTTAGTTTTTATTTTGTTTGTATTTCTGCTGCACAACTAACAACGTAAGTGAAAAGAATCGACGAAACGCTATTCACCCCCCCCCTCTAGCGTACTGGAAACGATCCTACAATTGGTATCAGAGCAAGGACCGCTCTTGATCGGACTAACCACCGAGGGAGCACACGCTTGAGGAAGAAATCATGGAAGACAAATTTGGGGACGACATCTACATCCCACCGCCCTACGATCATGAAGACTTTGACTATTGGTGGGCAAGGATGGAGACTTGGCTTAGCATGGATTGGTCATGTAGGATAGCCATAGAAGAGCCCTTCGAAGTTCCAAAGGACAAGCACGGAAAGAAGCTTCGTCCTAGATATTGGAACAAAGAGCAACAAGAACAATCTCGGGCAAATGAAAAGGTAATCAATATATTGATTAACATTTTACCTAACAAAATTTTGAGTAATGTAGGAAAATACCAAAATGCATGTGAATTGTGGAGCAAATTGAAAAAAGTTCATAAGATCCTTACACAAGCTCAACTAGTGGAAGAGCCCGAAGAAACAATTTCTAGTGTCCAAGAAGTATCAACATCTTCAAGTGAGATAGAGGAATTGAGTGAGAGATCCTCCACCTCATCGAGAGAACAAGAGGAAGCTTCCACATCATCAAGAGAGGTTGAAGAAAAAGTCAACCTAGCCTCCACCTCCACCTCCACCAAAGAAAATAAAAAGGACCACATTATATGCTTTGGGTGCAATGAAAATGGGCACTACAAGGACAAGTGCCCAAAAAGTAAAAAGGGGGGTAAAATCTACACTCAGTTCAATTCCGTTTGAATCTAACATGAAGTGTAGAATTGGAGAAGCCCAAGAGAAAAGGAAGAAAATCCATTGCTTCACATGTGGAGAGCTAGGGCACTTTCACACCAAGTGTCCAAGAAAAGGAGAACTAAAGAAGATGGAGAATTTGAGAAGATGGTGTTGGATCGAGAAATGCGAGAGAGGGGGGGGGGGTGAATGTCGCAATTCGTTCGGATTTAAAAAGAGCGGGTGCGCAGCGGAAATAAAAGAGAACACAACAACGCAAACACAGCCGGTTTACTTGGTTCGGAGCCTGGGTCGACTCCTACTCCAAGGCCCACGGTCGTTGACCGTTTTCTGCGGGCAATTCTATAAGTTCGCAAAAGTTTACACACAAATAATAATAAAAATATTCTCGTAAACTTAAATACAACTCTTGTTACCGACGTCCGGTGAAGATTGAAGTTCTGGAGCAGCGGGACGTCGTCGGCTTGAGTTGGCAGCTTTCTGGAGCGTGTCGTGGAAGCGGAAGAGCATAGAATTGTCGAAGGAATTGGTTGTTCAAGAATAGGGTCGAGGCCCTCTTTATATAGGGCAGGGGGCGCCCGACATGCTCGGGGCGCCCCCCACGTGGCTCTTGATCCGGCGAGCCCTCTGGTCAAGGCTGATCTCTTCATCTTCGGGATCAGCTTTGACCGGGGCGCTCGACGCGCGCGGGGCACCCGGTTGACCGGTCAAAGCGTCATCTTCAGGGCTTCGCGAGAGTGAGCTGCAGCAGCCTTCAGTGGCGTGGCACAGTGGGCGCCCGAGACACGCGGGGCGCCCGACACACGCGGGGCGCCCCCAATTGCGCTGCTGTCGGGGCGTTTACCTCTCTGCTGACTTTGGGTTGACTCTGGGGCGCCCGACACATCCGGGGCGCCCTACTCAGCTACGGCCTCACTCCTTTGAGGCTCTCTGAGCTGCAGAAACACAGTCCTTCGGTCCTGCATCCAGGGTTAGTCCAAAACAGCAATTAATAAGTTAATTTTACACAGCCTTGGCTGTCTTGGTTCTGACTTTGGGTCTCCAAAATGGAGCCCTAGGTCGAACCGACGCCTAATGTTCCCTCAAGGGGAACGCGTCCTCACCTACTCCTCTCGGGAGAATTTACCTGGTGCCAACCGGATCCTCCAGTTGGACTTTTGCCCAGCAGCCCTTCGCCAGGTCTTGAGTTTCGCCCAGCAGCCCTTCGCCAGGACTTGGTTTTTGCCCAGCAGCCCTTCGCCAGGTCTTGAGTTCCTGACAGCCCATCGTCAGGTGCCTAGCATCCCTTCGCTAGGACTTGGTTTTTGCCCAGCAGCCCTTCGCCAGGTCTTGAGTTCCTGACAGCCCATCGTCAGGTGCCTAGCATCCCTTCGCTAGGATTTGGTTTCCTGCACTCTCAAGCAGCATTGTTAGACAACAAATAACCCTTAACTTTGAATCCTTTGCCAATATCAAAACAAGGTTCGATCTGGTGCTTCCTGCACCAACAATCTCCCCCTTTTTGATTATGGCAACACAATTCAAAGTTAAGGAAAAAAAATTACAACAGTTAAGAGTATAAGGTAAACAGTGAAGCATAACTGAAGCATAACTGTAGAGTTGAAAAAAAATTCTTTATTTTTCATACTCCCCCTAAACCATGGGCCACCAAAACAAAAACAAAAAAAAATTCTTTATTTTTCATACTCCCCCTAAAACACTGAATACTTGAATACTTGTGTTATAAAATAGTTAAAATACTTAACTTTGACCTTTAAAATACTTAACTTTGACCTTTCCTCCCCCTTTGACATATATCAAAAGCATACATGGGTTAGCAAGGTTTCTAATGGGGAGTTTTGAGTTCTACCAAAAATAAGTTTTTGACAAAGTATTTTTCAAAAAGAGCAAAAGTATTTGTATCCATAGACACACTTTTGAAAAGCCAGCTTAAACTTTGTTAAAAACCCCCTTTTTTCAGACAAATTTTGATTACTAAGGAAAATTTTATTTAGAAAAACATGCACTAAAAATAACTTTGAACCACTTAGAAATTTTGAAATAGCTTAAAAATAAAATTCCCTCTCTCTCCCCCTTAATGTAAAACTCTTCTCCTTATGTTTTAGACCATTTTTAGGTCTAATATAAAAATATTTTGAGAGAAGTTTTAAGGAGAGCGTTTGTGTATCAGAGCCTATGGGTTTTGAATGCATAAAAATACTTAGGATAATTCTTGAAAGTATAGCAAACAGTTTTAAATTGCACCAACAAAACTTTATTTGGAAAAGTATTGAAAAGATATTTTATATTTGTAGGCCAATCTTTTAGAAAATTCACGCACTTAGAACAATATTGCCTTGAAAAATATTTATACTTTTGAAAACATTATAGCAGTACTTTTTGACAGATATTATGTATTTTTGAAGATATAAGTGCTTTTGAATCTTCAAAAGTACTTTTGAAATAAATATTATGCATTTTTGAAAAATCTAAGTACTTTTGAAATAAATTAAGATTTGAAACACATAAGTACTTTTAAAAAAGTATTTAGACTTTGAAAGATATAAGTAATTTTGAAAAGACTAAGACTTTGAAAAGTATAAGTAATTTTTGAAAAGAATTATGCATTTTGAACACAAAATATTTTACTTGACTAGGTTTCTTTTCCAGTCTGACACAATCCTAGGAAACCTTGTTGACTACAAGGAAATTTTCCTAAGTGTCCTGGAAAATTTTCTCCAACCCAAGTAAATATTATAAAATTAATTTCATAAGCCACAAGAGTTTTATAAAATAATAGTATTTTGACAGAAAAATTATTTAAGTTTTCAAAAGGATTTTGAATTTGCAGTGCATGAAAACATATAATTTTGAAAATGTTCAATAATTCTTTTAATTTCATCTCCCCCTAAACTTGACCCAGTCCTAGGAAGCTTGTTGACTACAAGCGATCTTCCTCTGAGTTTTAGGGTTTGATTTAAATTATAAGAATTATCTAATAACTTCAAAACAAATAATTACCAAAATTTTTTTTAGAAATTCTTCTTTTGAATCAAACTCCCCCTAAATTTGACACATCCTAGGAGTCCTTGTAGATCATGAAGTGGACCTTCCTCTGTGTCTTTAGGGTTTATTAAAATCAAAAGAGTATAGTTTTGAGTGTAGTAATTTTCAAGAAGATAATTTTAGAAAATTCAATCTGGAATGAAGATAATTTTGAGTATAGTAATTTTCAACACAATTTGGAATGATAACACAGTTTTCGAAGAATATGATAATAATTTTTCAAATAGATAGTAATATACGAAGGCTTTTGAATCAACTTTTGAAAGCCTTATTTTTGAGATGAAAATAAGTTTTAAAGCATAAGGATTTTGAGAAATCTAAAAAGCATTAAGAAGAACTCCCCCTGTATCCGACATAGACTGACTTTATCTAAGACCTTAGTGTTGACTAGGTTTGACCATGTTTGACTCAGTTGACTAAGGTTTGACTATGTTAATCATGGTTTGACTATGTTGGAATTATCCTCTGAATTAAAACACAACATAAAAGAAATTTTAATTTGAACTTAATTTTCCTGTCTCACCCAATCTAGGGTTTTCAAACAGTTAGCCTTAAAAGTTCTTGTGAGACAGGTTTGAAGGTAAAAATTAATTTTGAAAAGGAATTTTCATTTATTTTGAAAAAAGTTATTTAATTTTGAAAACAGATTAAAAAAATAAGTGTAGAAAGCAGAAATTTTGAACACTGATTAAGTGATTTTTGAAACAGAATAAGTTTGAAAAATAGAAATTTTGAAAACAGATTAGAATCTATAATTATTTGAAATTTGTGTTAGATTCGAATTTGACAAAAAATAATTTGAATTTGAATTTCAGAAATTGGCTTCCAGGTCTTGGCGAGGCACTAGGCCTTCTTTGGCCGTAGCCTTATGGGATCATCCACCCTTTCCTAGACAAAGCCTTTTAATGAAATTTCATTTTCAAATTAAATTATGTCATTTTCTGGTCTAACTAGCTTGGGTCTTGGATCGGTAGCCTCGGCTGGTTTCACCAGTCTAAAGAGACCAAGTAGACTTGATCTTATTAGAGTTGGTTTCCCCAACGTACTATCATCTCACCTCCTCCCAATACTATGTTTTCAAATTTCAAGTAATTGGTTAAGTCCTTAAGCTATCTAGTCCTATGAATAGCCAAAACAAAAATTCAGATAATGTCACAGTGAGGAGAAATTTCTGGATTTTCTAAGTTTGCAAAATTATTAATCAGTTTTTCTTGTATATCAATTTTAATTTTCAAAGTCTCATTTTCTTATCTTAATATTTTGAATTTTGACTTTGCTAATGTACATGATTTCATCAAGTTATCTAAGCATGCATCCATATCTGAATTTGACAAAGGGAGATTAATTAATCTATCAGTATTCAAGGTAAAGAGTGGATTTGGATGTAAATTACAGTTACCCATTTTGGTTGGTTGCCCTGGATCTTTGTAACGTTTATCTGTGCATTCTTCTTTGTAATGCCCAACCTCCTGACACTTGAAGCATTGAATGCGACTCTTGTTCTTTCGTGCTTTTGGAGCTCGTTTCTTTGTTGCCGTCGGTGGTATCGTTTGAATCTTACGGGTAGGACACTTAGTTTGGTAGTGCCCTCTCTCCCTGCATATGTAACAAATTATATGATTTTTAAAATTCAAATTTGTAATTTTACCTTTTGATTCCTTATTAGGAATCTCCCCCTTAATTGTTGCTGTCTCGGATCTAAATTCATCTTCTGGTTCCGTGTCTGAGTCGGACTTGGGTACCGGTTGAAGCTCCTTCTTTGGTGGTTCTCTTGGAGTTTTCCCTGCAAAAGTTATACCTTCCTCGACCATTGCAGTATCAGCTTGATTATTTAATTCTAATTTAGAAAAGAATTTGAAATTGGTTACCATCTCAGTCAGTTCGTTGTCTGATTCTGCTGGTTCGATTTCGACTCTGGGTTCAGGTTCAGACTCTGACTCGGCTATCTGTGCTTGGACCGAGAGTGCGAGATAACTTACCTGATCTTCTTCTTCATCTGAGATTTCTTGATGAAGATTGATCAATTTCTCCCATATTTCTCTAGCACATCTGAATGGACCTACTAGTTTGAGTTGCTCGTTGGTTAGACCACATTGCAAGATTACTGTTGCCTTAGCATCAGTCTCGATCTTCCTCAGAGTTGGTTCGTCCAATTTCTCCCAAGCGATCGACATTCCATCTTCTACGGGAAAAGAAAATCCCGTTTGGATGATTAGCCATAGGTCCATGTGGGCTTTTAGAAGCGACTCCATTTGACTTCTCTAAGAGTTGAAGTTCTTGCCGGAGAAGAGTGGTGGACGGGTACTATTCCATTCTTGATTGGCCATTAGTTTAAATCTTGCACACAATAATAAAAAAAAAGAGATGTACCAAGACTTGGTCTTGGATTAGTAGTGCGGGAGCAACAAAAAATATTGCACGAATTTCGAGGGAAAATATTTAAAATAATAATAAAATTTTTAGAAAATGTTGATTTTAACAATTTTGATTAATGAAGAAAAAGTAAGGGAAAAAAAATTTCTCGAATTAAGATAGCACGAATTTCGAGAAAAAATATTAAAATAATAATAAAAAATTTTACGACAAGTTTTCACAAATTGATTATTTTATCAATTCTGACTTATGGTGAGAAAATGAGAATTCAGAATTGAAAAAGGCATAAGGATATTTTAAATACACTCACAGATATTATTTATTTGAAAAATAAAGCGAAAAAAAATCCGAAAAAAAATTTCAAAGTGGTGGTTGCACCAACTTTGAATAACTCCGCTCTGATACCACTTGTTGGATCGAGAAATGCGAGAGAGGGGGGGTGAATGTCGCAATTCGTTCGGATTTAAAAAGAGCGGGTGCGCAGCGGAAATAAAAGAGAATACAACAACGCAAACACAGCCGGTTTACTTGGTTCGGAGCCTGGGTCGACTCCTACTCCAAGGCCCACGGTCGTTGACCGTTTTCTGCGGGCAATTCTATAAGTTCGCAAAAGTTTGCACACAAATAATAATAAAAATATTCTCGTAAACTTAAATACAACTCTTGTTACCGACGTCCGGTGAAGATTGAAATTCTGGAGCAGCGGGACGTCGTTGGCTTGAGTTGGCAGCTTTCTGGAGCGTGTCGTGGAAGCGGAAGAGCGTAGAATTGTCGAAGGAATTGGTTGTTCAAGAATAGGGTCGAGGCCCTCTTTATATAGGGCAGGGGGCGCCCGACATGCTCGGGGCGCCCCCCACGTGGCTCTTGATCCGGCGAGCCCTCTGGTCAAGGCTGATCTCTTCATCTTCGGGATCAGCTTTGACCGGGGCGCTCGACGCGCGCGGGGCGCCCGGTTGACCGGTCAAAGCGTCATCTTTAGGGCTTCGCGAGAGTGAGCTGCAGCAGCCTTCAGTGGCGTGGCACAGTGGGCGCCCGAGACACGCGGGGCGCCCGACATGCGGGGCGCCCGACACACGCGGGGCGCCCCCAATTGCGCTGCTGTCGGGGCGTTTACCTCTCTGCTGACTTTGGGTTGACTCTGGGGCGCCCGACACATCCGGGGCGCCCTACTCAGCTACGGCCTCACTCCTTTGAGGCTCTCTGAGCTGCAGAAACACAGTCCTTCGGTCCTGCATCCAGGGTTAGTCCAAAACAGCAATTAATAAGTTAATTTTACACAGCCTTGGCTGTCTTGGTTCTGACTTTGGGTCTCCAAAATGGAGCCCTAGGTTGAACCGACGCCTAATGTTCCCTCAAGGGGAACGCGTCCTCACCTACTCCTCTCGGGAGAATTTACCTGGTGCCAACCGGATCCTCCAGTTGGACTTTTGCCCAGCAGCCCTTCGCCAGGTCTTGAGTTTCGCCCAGCAGCCCTTCGCCAGGACTTGGTTTTTGCCCAGCAGCCCTTCGCCAGGTCTTGAGTTCCTGACAGCCCATCGTCAGGTGCCTAGCATCCCTTCGCTAGGACTTGGTTTTTGCCCAGCAGCCCTTCGCCAGGTCTTGAGTTCCTGACAGCCCATCGTCAGGTGCCTAGCATCCCTTCGCTAGGACTTGGTTTCCTGCACTCTCAAGCAGCATTGTTAGACAACAAATAACCCTTAACTTTGAATCCTTTGCCAATATCAAAACAAGGTTCGATCTGGTGCTTCCTGCACCAACAGATGGGAGAAGGAGGAGAGAAAGAAAAGAAGCCTACAACGAGGAGGAACTTCAAAGGTAAGGGAGGTAATCCCTAACTTTAAATTAAAATGTAATTCTAATTTGAGTTCCTCTATGCATGATAAAATTAGAATTAATCGTTTATCCATGCATGCTAAAATTAATGAAAATTGTTTGCTTGTGCATAACCATGGTTTTAGATATAATGATAGGACTAGAGTTAACAAGGTAGATCAAAACCCTAGAAAGGTCATGCATCATGAAAAATCAAAGACCTCTAGACCTAAGGATCAAGGCAAAAATCCCATGAAGGGGAGGAATGCGCCTAGAAAGGAGGGTAGGTCTAGGAATGTCCAAAGTGGACATATGGATTCTAGGTTCAGGAACCTAGAAAGGGAAAATCAAGCTTTAAGGGAAAAGCTTGATAGGTTAGAGAAAACCCTAGAGAGATTCACTATTGGATCTAAGGATTTAGATATGGTGTTGGGTGGTTTAAACCACACCAATGATAGATCGGGGTTGGGATACCGGTCTAAGCACTCCCATGCCAAGGGAAAGAAATATGCTAGGGTAGCATATGACTATGGCAAGATGGGGGAGTCCAAAAATGGCAAGGGAATGTCATATAAAGGGAAAAAGAAGGACTTAACCAAAGACGAGGTGTCTAAAATTAAGAGTGTCAAGTTTGTAGGCCAAGAGTCACCGGTGGAACACCGATGTGGCCTAGTGATTGTTGAGTCACCTAGGGAGGTGGCTAGGGCTAAGAGCTCAAGGGGGAGCTCTAGGAGCCTTTGGGATATATGGTGAGTGGACCTTGAGAGGGGGAGCTCCTAGAGGTCTAGATGGACCATGGAGTGTGACAAAAGAATTAAAGACAGACTTGAGTCTCAATTCAAGGATTTTGGCACGGTGTTTTTATGTTTCATGCATTGTAATATGACATTGGGGACATATTGTTAGTTATATGAGAGAAGTGTCCTAAGGCAATCGCCTTATGATTGTAATCATTTATTTTAATAAATGAATATTCACTATTTGAGTATACATGTCCGTGTATTTGATTGAGATCTTAAACTCATTTACTGAATATCCGCAATACAATTCACAGCATGAGAGAATTTGTGATGAATTCACAACTAGTGATTATCTCTACATGTGTAACTGTGAAGTATTGAAATTGTCCCTAGTCGATGAATTGATAGATACGGACACTATCAATTCTGTTGAGATTAGCATGAGTTATTCTCTAATCAGCTGATTCTCACTGGCTGGTGACATTGGGATGTCCGGAGATAAACATGAATGCTAGTTAAGAGAACTAGTTCATTGGAGTGACTAGCTGTAAAACTTCATATGGTAGTCTACATATAGACATGTCAGTGAAGTTCTTACTGCAGCTTAAGTGCGATGTTCCTTTGAGTTGCGGTGTTCAAGTCATCTTGGTCATGGAGACTTATACTTTGACATCTTAAGCAAGCATCTCCAAGGAGGTGTGGACCCAGGATGGTTGGGTATAAGCCAAAGTGCCCGAAGAAGTTTGAACAGCCTACAAAGGATTCACCACTCCTTGCGAGGAGATGTATACCCAAGGCCTATCGTCGGATTGTTACTCGAAGCCTCTGGCCAGAGCATCACATGTTCCGAGTATGAATCTCTCAGAAACATGAGAGTAATTAGAATCCGTTGGATAAGAAAGTCATTACTTGGGCTAGGTGTGACGTAGTCAGCCTAGTGGGGACTGACACACATAGACCGTGTCCTGAACCAAGTGGGTATAAGATGGTGAAGGGAATGAGGCACAATTCATTAGAGCTGTTGAAGGATTTCAGAATAATTTCTGAGGTCAACCGTTGATCTTTCGATTAATTGGGGATCGTGATGTACTACTTGTTGGATCGAGAGAACCGATAGAGGGGGGGTGAATATTGGGAAACGTTCGGATTTAAGATAGAGAATTTGCACAGTGGAAGAATAAAAATAAAATATGCAAACACCAATATTTTTTTTCTTGGTTCGGAGCCTAGGTCGACTCCTACTCCAAGGCCCAAGGTCGTTGACCGTTTTCTGCGAGCAATTCTATATGTCGTAAAAATAGTTTACAAAAGATTTTACAGAATTCACTACAGTAAACTAAAATAGCTCTTCGTTATCGACGTCCGATGTAAATTGTCTTTTCGGAGCGGAGGGACGTCGTCGGCTCGAGTTGGGAGGTTTCCGGAGCAGAGCGCGGGAGCAGAAGAGCATAGAAGCGTTGAAAAAAATTGTTGCATTGAAGCCTTGGTTCGATGGTCCTTTTATAGGGCCTGGGGGCGCCCGGGACGTCGGGGGCGCCCCCCCCCCCCCCCCCCCACATGTCATCCGATTCGCCTCGGTCTCGGTCAGCTTCTGATCCCTTTACATTCGGGATCAGCTTTGACCGGGGCGCCCGGAGCGCTCGGGGCGCCCGCATTGATCGGGTCAAAGCTTATCCCTTGGCTTCGCTGGCTTCTGGTTCGTAGGCTTGCACTTGGGGGCGCCCGGGAGCAGCGGAGGCGCCTGGGAGCATGGGGGCGCCTCGCCCAGCAGCTGTTCGAAGCCTTCCTTACTTACCTTGTTTTGTATGCACCTTGGGGGCACCCGAGACACTCCGGGCGCCCTACTCAGCCACTGCCTCACTCCTTTGAGGCTCTCTGAGCTGCAGACACTCGTTCCTTTGGTCATGCATTCAGGGTTAGTCCAAAACAACATAAAATAATAATGTGTTAGTTTATACAGCCTTATCTGTCTTGGTTCTGACGTTGGGTCTCCAAAATGGAACCCTAGGTCGAACCGACGCCTACTGTTCCCACGACGGGGAACCCGTCCTCACCTACTCCTCTTGGGAGAATGTACCTGATGCCAACCGCTCCTCTGGTTGGACTTTTGTCTGACGGTCCTTTGCCAGGTCTTAGATACCGAGCTGTCCTTCGCCCGGTGCCTAGCATTCCTTCGCTAGGGCTTCAGTCCCAGGCTGTCCTTCGCCTGGCGCCTAGCAGTCCTTCGCTAGGGTTTCTTACCCTGGCATTCCTTTGCCAGTGCCTAGCAGTCCTTCGCTATGGCTTTTTACCCTGGCATTCCTTCGCCAGTGCCAAGCAGTCCTTCGCTAGGGCTTTTTACCCTGCACACTAGAGTAACATATTAGATAACAACTAAGACTTAACTTTTGAACCCGTTGCCATTATCAAAACACAGGTTTGACTTGGGTGCTTTTTGCACCAACAATCTCTCCCTTTTTGATTTATGGCAACCTTAGCTCAAAAAGTTAAGTTTAATCAAAGCATGTAAAAACATTTTGTTCCCTCCCCCTGGAAGGATTCTCCCCCTAGATTTTTCAAAAATTCGTGGGGTTCTATGTTTAAGGGGAAAAAATTTTAACTTAGAATTTTTCAACAGAAGGCTTTTGTATTTTCAAAAATGATTTTCGCATTTTTGAAAACTTAAGTTTAGGTACTTGAAATCTTTTGACAACTTAATTTTTAAAAGTACATAGAAGATTTTTGGAAGCATGAGTTTAGAGTACTTAGAAAAAATTTTGAAACCTTAAGTTTTAAAGTACTCAAAAGTTTTTGAAAGTTTTAACTTAAGTACTGAGTAAGATTAAAAACTTAAGTACTTAGTAAGATTTGAAAAACTTTAGTAATTTTTTGAGAAGCTTAAGTACTTAGAAACACTTAAGTTCTTAGAAAATTTTGAAACAGCTTAAGTACTTAGAAAATTTTGAAAAAGCTTAAGTACTTAGAAAATTTTGAAAGAGCTTAAGTACTTAGAAAATTTTGAAAAAGCTTAAGTACTTAGAAAATTTTGAAAAAGCTTAGTTAAGTACTTTTTGAATAAGAATAGATTTTAAAATTTTGAGAGGCAAAAATAACAAATTTTTAAATAGAAAATTTTTAAGGAGAAAATTTTAAATTCTCTCCTTTCGTATCTCTCCCCCTTTGCCATATATCAAAAAATAGATAAATATAGCAGAAATTAAAATTGCATAAAGGGAATAATTTTCATAAATGAACTATTTGCATGATTTTGCTATACTGAACCAATTCATGATAAGACTTAAACCAAATCAGTTGATTTTCTCTTGTAGGGACCTGTCTAACCCAATTAGCTACTCACTAACTGTTATAAGCAGTAGTTCTTGCTAGGGTTAGTCAAGTTAAGTGTTTCTGTTCAAGTTAGATTTTCTAAGCTTGACACTTAACTTGATTGCTGTGTATGTTGTATTTAGTGCCCCAATTACTGCAGATGCACTGACTTAAAGCATCTTGAATTGAGGCAAAGACCTAAGCATCTCAACCCTTTCTAGGTTATCAATCAAAAGTACCCTAAGGTGCTTGTGAGATGCTGGCTTCTAAATCTATAGGTGCATGCAGTTTTAGAGTTAGGGCCTAGGCTAAGTCCATTTACGAAAAAGCCCTAGTTTTGAAAAGGGGTAGTTTTGAAATAAAACTAAGTCGGAAAAAAATTGATTTTAAAAACAACAGTTTTTCAAAATTCTTTTAGAAACTGATTTTTAAATTAAATAAAGCAAAAAGAAGCAAAAGTAGAGTTAATCTATTCTACAGAGCATAATCCTAACTGATCAAATAGGACAGACCAAGTACTCATTTCTATAAGTTAGCTAGTCAAATAGAGCAGAACAAGTACTCAAAAATCCAACACAGTCATACAAGTCAGGCATAAGTCAACCCTACTAAGTAGGGGCAGTCAAATAGTTACTAGTACAATGCTAAGCAAATCTAGGACGAGGGACCGGGATGATAGAAGGGTCGGGCTGCCATGAATCGAATCGTGCCATCATCTCAATGTATCGTGCATCAGCCACTTCTCGATCGGCTCTACGAGCGTCCATCTGCTCGATGTGATAGGCCTCGACCTCCTCTCGGAGACTGTGGATCTCCGTCTGAATCTGTGTGAGGCGCTGGTCGAGGGTCGGTGGTGGAGGCTCGTCTATGTGTGCTCAGGCTGCTGCTGCTAGATCCCCGACGTCGACCTCAACCTCCTCGTCTGAGTCGATCGGGGCCCCGGCCTGCTGTCGTCTCCAACTTAGAACCCCGGTGGCCGATACCTCTAGACCTGCTAACGAGAAGTTTCCTAAATCCTATTTCATCAAAGTCGGTCATAGCGGTTATTTCACCCACGGTAATGTCACGACCGTGGTGATGAAGGAGGGAAGTGATGATGTGGCAGAATGGTGTGCGTACTCGTCCCTGGGTCGTAACACTGGACGCATGCAAAATAGTATGAAACATGTGTAGTCCAATGTCAATGTCAAGGTGATGGACTATGGCATACAGAAGAAAGGCATGAAAGGGTCGCATGGTCCCGAGATCTCTAGTGGAGAGTGGTAAGATGCAGCGGACCAGGACTCTATACAGGGCATAGTCCTGTGCCTGAAGTTCAACAGCTTGGAATCGTCTATTTGCGGGGAGTGCTTCCTTATAGAAATAGGAGTGGATGGTGTCTAAGGTAATGTGAGAGTAGGGAGGATCAAATGGAGGATTTCTAGGTGGATAGCAGCAGAATGTGGAATGGGAGGATCGTAGTCCAAGGAATCGGTTTAGCAAAGTGGGGGTGATAGACAGAGGTATTCCTTGAACAATAGTGTAAAACATGAAATTATCTTGTCGAACTATGTTATTGTAAAATTTTGCACATAAAGATTCATTAATGGTATGAGTGCAGAAGACAAGATTATCTTATTGATAGAAGTTTATAATATTCATGGCTATGGGGCATGATTGGGTAAAGAAGTGTCTATTAAGATAGCTTGTCTTGATAGGCTTGTAAATGGTTTGAGCAAACTTATTACATAATTCTAGGGTAGGGAACCTAGGGTCGGGACTTGGTTCGGCACCGGGGTTGGCCGGGTTTGGTCGACGTCTTCTAAGAGAAGGAATTTAAAAGAAGTATGAAAGTATTGCATTAAAATTCAAAAATTATTTTAAATGCAATAAAAAATTATACCGGGCAGCTCGGGGAGGCATGGTTGAGGACGAGAGCTTGCAAGGTCTCTTGATCTTCTTTGAAGGAAGGAAGTGAGGAAAGAAGTTGGTTTTTGGTGTGGGAAGAGGAGGAGGTTCGGATGCCCTTATATAGGCATTTCAATGGGGGGGCCCGGGAGCTCCCGGGCACCCGGGTCAGTGGTCTCTGCCTTTGGCAGAGACTGCAGTTGGATGGGGGCGCCCGGAGTGCTCCGGGCGCCCGGGTTAAGGCTTGTTTGCAGCTTTTTGTCTCGGGAGAAGGAGAAAGCATGGTGGGGGCGCCCGAGGAGTCACGGGCGCCCGGGACTGTAGAGGAAAAGACAAGTTTTATGTCTTGTCATCGTTTGACCATGGTTTAATCGGTTTGACCATAGTTTAATCGGTTTGACTGTTTTGACTTGTGATTTGACTATTTTGACCATGGTTGACCGTGTTGACCATGGTTTGACCATGACCTTAACTATAGGATTAACTCATAATATAGGCATTTAAAGAATTTCCAATTGAGTCTTAATCTTACTGTCTCACCCAATCTAGGGTTTTCAATCACGTTAGTCTTATAGGTTTTGTGAGACAGGTTTTGATAAGTAAAATTTATTTTGAAAATTTATTATTTATTTTGAAAACCTTAAACTAATTTTTTAAAAACAGTTAAGTTTATTTTGAAAAGAACGTTTGAATCTATACTTAACTGAAAATTTGTGTTAGATTTGAATTTAACAAAAAGTAATTTGAATTTGAAATTCAAAAATTGGCTTCCAGGTCTTGGCGAGCCACTAGGCCTTCTTTGGCCGTAGCCTTATTGGATCATCAACCCTTTCCTTGACAAAGCCGTTTAATGAAGTTTCATTTTCAAAATTAATTTTTGAAAAATTCTGGTCTAACTAGTTTGAGTTTTGGATCGGTAGCATCGGCTAGTTTCACCAGTCTAAAGAGACCAAGTATACTTAATCTTATTAGAATTGGTTTCCCTAACGTACTATCATCTCACCTCCACCCAATACTATGTTGTCAAATTTCAGTTAAGTTTGTTCAGTCCTTATACTAACTATTTCTAAGCATGGTAAATTATAGAAATTTAAATAAACAGTTAAACATGCAATTTGCAATCAAGAATTAAATTTTATCTAACAATAAATATAGTTTTCAGTTTGGCTCCCCCTGGACTAAAGCCACGATGATGGTTAGGCAAGATGTGAATCTTGTCCTTGGGGATCCAATACTGATTTGATCCAGTCAGTTTGTTCAGGCATAGTTTGGGTACCCATGCCTGAACTTTACTTCTGGACCGATTCAGTACAGCAAAGTAAGATCTTTGTCGAGATTTGGTTCTATAGCCAAGTCCGGATCGATTTAGAACGGACTTCTGTTTTCCAAGAATCATGTCAAGACCCTTGGAACCAGATATGAATCGTTCTAAAGCTGATCTAAGATCCTTAACCTGAGTTTTCAGGGAGGAGTTCTCCTTCTCAAGTTTTTCAACTTGAGTAGGAGTTCCTTCTTGAATTTTCTCGGTTAAGGATTTAAAGTCAGCTCCCTCTTTCAGGAGTTTTACTTCCTATCGGAGGGATTCGACTCGGAGTTTGGCTTTCGCCAAATCTCGAGAAAGATATGAAATAAGTTCGTTTAATTGACTTTTATTGAAACCACTTACCTTGATTTCGCCGTCTTCAGAAAAGATTAGTCTGTCGTCGTCCTATTCAGATTCTGACTCGGTCTCGACTTCCTCTGAGGCGGTCAGGGCTAGTTGGTTTGACTGGGGTGCTTCTTCTTCTTCTTCTGAGGAAGATTCGTCCCAGGTTGCTTGGAGTGCTTTCTTTCTTCTTGTTTTCTTGGTCTCCTTTAGATTTGGACACTCCGTCTTGTAGTGGCCCTTCTTCTTGCACTCGTAGCAAGTCACGTTGGACTTGTTTTTGTCACTTGCGGGTTCAGCTGGTTCGTCCTTTCTTCGGCTTGTCCTCCGTTTGTTGGCTTGGTTCTTCAATTTTTTATAGTAGCTTCGGACCAGTCGGACCAGCTCAGATCGATCTCCTTCTTCGTCTTCTGCATCTGAGTCTGAGTTAAACTCGGGTTCAGGTTGAGGTTTCTTCTTTGTTGACCTTCCAATTTTTCCTGCAACAAAGGCAATACCTTTCTCGGCCATATTGCAGTTAGTCTGTTCATGAAGTTCTAATTCGGAAAATAATTCGTCTAACTTTATTTTTGAAAGGTCCCTTGAAACCTTGTATGCATCTACCATAGATGCCCACAAGGTGTTTCTCGGGAAAGCTTTTAGAGAATACCTTATTAGGTCACGGTATTCGACCTTGTGACCTATAGTGTGAAGACCGTTCATCAAATCTTGGATTCGTGCGTGAAGCTGGGCTGCTGTTTCGTTGTCGTCCATCTTGATGGTGTACAGCTTGTTCAGAAGCAGGTCTCTTTTGCTGATCCGAATGTCTGATGTTCCTTCGTGCAGCTCGATCAGTTTTACCCATAGCTCCTTGGCACTGTTGAAGGGGCCCACCCGGTTCAGCTCCTCTTTGGTTAAGCCACACTGAAGGGTCTGAGTCGCCTTTGCATCTGCTTCGATTCTTCGCTTCAGAGCGGTGTCCCACTCTGTGTAGCTTTGAGGAACTCCTTCAGCATTTGTGGGAATCTCCAGTCCGGACTGGATGATAATCCACATGTCCACCTGAGTTTTCAGGTGGACCTCCATTCAACTTTTCCAGTAAGAAAAGTCTTCTCCACTGAACAGTGGAGGTCTGGCGGTGCTGAATCCTTCTTGCATGGCCATTTAATCTGAAAAAGATAACTAACAAAAAAAATTAACCAAGACTTGGTCTTGGATTAGTAGTGCGGGATAAATAAAATAACGAGGGGTGTTGCACCAACCTCGATTAACGAGAAAAAGAAAAATTCGAACGAAAAATTTAGAGAAAATTCGAACAAGAAAAAGAAAATAAAAATCTGAAAAATTTTCAAACTGGTGGTTGCACCAAATTTGAACTTCCCCGCTCTGATACCACTTGTTGGATCGAGAGAACCGATAGAGGGGGGTGAATATCGGGAAACGTTCGGATTTAAGATAGAGAATTTGCACAGCGGAAGATTAAAAATAAAATACGCAAACACCAAGATTTTTTTCTTGGTTCGGAGCCTGGGTCGACTCCTACTCCAAGGCCCACAGTCGTTGACCATTTTCTGCGGGCAATTCTATATGTCGCAAAAATAGTTTACAAAAGATTTTACAGAATTCATTACAGTAAACTAAAATAGCTCTTCGTTACCGACGTCCGATGTAAATTATCTTTTCGGAGCGGAGAGACGTCGTCGGCTCGAGTTGGGAGGTTTCCGGAGCAGAGCGCCGGAGCAGAAGAGCATAGAAGCGTTGAAAAAAATTGTTGCATTGAAGCCTTGGTTCGAGGGTCCTTTTATAGGGCCTGGGGGCGCCCGGGACGTCGGGGGCGCCCCCCCCCCCCACGTGTCATCCGATCCGCCTCGGTCTCGATCAGCTTCTGATCCCTTTACATTCGGGATCAGCTTTGACCGGGGCGCCCGCATTGATCGCTCGGGGCGCCCGCATTGACCGGGTCAAAGCTTATCCCTTGGCTTCACTGGCTTCTGGTTCGTAGGCTTGCACTTGGGGGCGCCCGGGAGCAGCGGGGGCGCCCGGGAGCACGGGGGCGCCCCGCCCAGCAGCTGTTCGAAGCCTTCCTTACTTACCTTGTTTTGTATGCACCTTGGGGGCGCCCGGGACACTCCGGGCGCCCTACTCAGCCACTGCCTCACTCCTTTGAGGCTCTCTGAACTGCAGACACTCGTTCCTTTGGTCCTGCATCCAGGGTTAGTCCAAAACAACATAAAATAATAATGTGTTAGTTTATACAGCCTTAGCTGTCTTAGTTCTGACTTTGGGTCTCCAAAATGGAACCCTAGGTCGAACCGACACCTACTGTTCCCTCGACGGGGAACGCGTCCTCACCTACTCCTCTCGGGAGAATGTACCTGATGCCAACCGCTCCTCTGGTTGGACTTTTTCCTGACGATCCTTTGCCAGGTCTTAGATACCGAGCTGTCCTTCGCCCGATGCCTAGCATTCCTTCGCTAGGGCTTCAGTCCCAGGCTGTCCTTCGCCTGGCGCCTAGCAGTCCTTTGCTAGGGTTTCTTACCCTGGCATTCCTTCGCCAGTGCCTAGCAGTCCTTCGCTAGGGCTTTTTACCCTGGCATTCCTTCGCCAGTGCCTAGCAGTCCTTCGCTAGGGCTTTTTACCCTGCACACTAGAGTAACATATTAGATAACAACTAAGACTTAACTTTTGAACCCGTTGCCATTATCAAAACACAGGTTTGACTTGGGTGTTTTTTGCACCAACACTACTAGGTGCCACTCATGATCGTTCTATAATTGGTTAATTATAGACGGCCAACATAAATCGAAAGCCTATTTAGTCACACGCACTACGAGTAATCCAAGAGATCAAGAAATAAGTCCTCTCTCTCTCTCCTTCTCTCCCTCTCCCTCCTCTAGTGCTGCCGGCCCTAGAGGGACCCCTTGGCGCCGTGAGCTTCCACCACCAAGAAGAGGCCGAAGAAGAACAAGAAGCGGGTGCGACTCCTTCCTTCCTCCCGGAATCTTGATTCCATTCTTCGTTTGGTGGTTAGTCTTTCCATCTCTCTCTTGGTATTCTTGTCGTGCCTTTGGAGAATCTAGTAGTTCTTGTCGGCACGAAACTCGTGGCTTTGCGAAGTCATCCCGAAGAAAACTCGACGTGGACGCGAATAGAGGCAGAGCTTCCAAGGGACGCCATGGTTGGATCTCGTCCCTTTCTTCGAGTTACGCGAGGTATTAAGTAAATTGGTTTACTTTCTACAAAATTTTAAATGTATGATCATGTCTCCACAACATAAGATTGCATGCTAGATACGTAGTTAAAATAATTTGAGAAATTATTTATGCTAAACCTTTCGTTGCACGTAATTAAATTTTAAAATTACGAACCCGTATCCATGTCAACATGCACCCGGTCCCAATACATATAGCATGAATTTTAGTTTTTGATGTTCAATTTTCATATAAATCAATGCTAGGGATGCATTGTGGGTTGGCATGGGCAGAGACATCAAGAGGAAACCAAAACTAGGACTTTAGGTCAAGGTTCTATTGAACTTTTTAGCTAGTTTTGGATTTTGTGTCAAACATAGGAATGGTGATAGATACATTTTGGAATGTATTTTTCCCAAGTAGGTATGAGTACCACAAATGTCTCCACAAAATTTAAGAATTTTTGGAGATTTGTGAAATTTTTGGCACATTTCTGAACTTCGTCAGAAAAGGCTGAAATTTCAGACTTTCAGAGTATCAGTCGACTGCCATTTTGGCAGTCGACTGGTCAGGGCTGATTTTTGTATCAGCAGCTGGGTTGGTGTCCAAATGATGGAAAACAAGTGTATGGGGGGCCAGTACACTGTGTTTAGGATCATTAGGGATTAAAAGAACCAATAATTGGGATATTATTGGGGTCTTTTTGATGTATGACAAAGGGGGAGAAGTGTTGGGTTTAATTTGGGAAACCAAACACACCTTTGCTAGAAACCCTAGGTTTAGGGGGAGCTAAGATTAAGGGGGAGCATGTTTGCTCCATTCTTGGCGTAAGGGAAACCTTGGAGAGGTTCTTAAAAAGCCTTTGTAAGTCCAATATAGGGGGAGCTTGGGAAAAGCTTTAAAAAGCCCGCGTTGTTAAAAATTCCTAACTTGGAGGGTTAGGTGTAGGATGCCTTGGGATAGGATCCATCCATGCATTGCATATGCATTATTTTTGCTATTGATTACTATCTTGTTTCCCTAACTTAAACGTATTGCCAAACATCAAAAAGGGAAAGATTGTTGAGGCAATCTATGATCCGGAGTGATTATGAGTTTTGATGTTTGGGCAAAGGGTTTAAGTTAGATTTTCCCTTGTGTTCTCATATATGTATGTTGAGTGTGCAGGATGTACAGGTTACACATATGGACTTGGCTAGACGGCCTCAGTACGGTGAAGGATGGCATGAAGGCAAGCTGGAGGCTTGCGTGCGCATCCGAGGGACCTTGGAGAGCAGGGACGATGAGCTGATGGGCGCGGACTTTGAGGCATGCGTGAAGGATGACATGGAGGCTTGCGTGCATCCGAGGGACGGGAGCCAAAGATGAAGAGGGCGCGAAGGCAACAGTCGAGGCTGCGGAGGAGAAGTCAATTGAGTCGTGAGGGTACGAGTGCAGTGTGATTATACTCGGGAAATCCTAGGGTTTGAGTGCTGAGTGGAATGAACTTAGGAAGGGTAACCTTAGGTGGGTGAGTAGACCATTCGACTGGCCTGGGGGCAGTCGACTGATGAAACTCACAGAAAGGTCTCAACCATAGGACCAGTCGACTGCCCTGGGGGCAGTCGACTGGTAGGTGGCTGGTGAGTTGGCTGAGAATTCGAACGTTGGGGTGCAACGGTCAAATTTCAGTGGCACCAGTCGACTGCCCTGGGGGCAGTCGACTGGTGGCGAGGGTTTCAGCCCGAGTCCTATTTAAAGAGGAATTCGTGGTGGCTGAGATCTTTGATGAGTTTGGTCTTCGTTAAGGGCCAAACAGTAGTCTTTGTGCTCAGAGGTTCTCAAGGTGTTGTGGTGAGGTTTCTCCACCCACAAGGAGCAACGAGGGCTAGCCGGAGGTTATCCGAGGAGTGATCCACCGACGGATTCTTGGATTAGTCACCCGACCGGGGTGGATACCAAGTAAATCAGGTTGTTAGCGTTTGTTTAGTGTTGTTAGTTTTTATTTTGTTTGTATTTTCGCTGCGCAACTAACAACATAGGTGAAAAGAATCGACGAAACGCTATTCACCCCCCCCCCCTCTAGCATACCGGAAACGATCCTACAGTCTCGCCAGAATAGAAAGGTCCATAATCTCGATTAAGGGACTTGCCAATCGATTGAGTGATCAATTGGCGTAGGATTATCGTGAAAATAGAAGTATATTGAATTGATTTGGTAATCGATTCAACATCCTCTTAATCAATTGGGCAATCGATTAAGGAGGACCGTAATCGATTAGCCAATAGATTATGACTGTAGTGCGCAAGAACACAGAAAGGTACTGAATCGAATTTAGCAATCGATTAAGATCTTCTAAATCGATTGGTTAATCAATTAAGCTTAAAAAACTAGTCATTGAACAACTAAATCTGACATGGTAATCGATTGATAACCCTAGGTCACGCGAGTATATAGGGTTTTCACGCAGGTTGATGCGGCAGCTCTTCGCACATCTTCGTCTCCTTCCATGCAATTTCAAGAGAATTTTTGGAGCTTAGTGCTACTACATTTCCAAGGTTCTAGAGGGGGTTCCAAGTTAGAAGAAAGCAAAGAAAGCTCATTTTTATAAATATTTTAAGATTTCTTTTGTATTTGCCTGTTCTTGGTTGTATTTCTTCTTATAAGCTTGTATAAGGCTTTTCCACCTCAACAAAGAAGATCTTTCATAGTGTATGAGAGAGTGAGCAAGAGCGGATCCTTGGATTAGTCACCTCAAGGAGGTGAATACCAAATAAAATATGAGGTGTTAGCATTGCTCAAGTTTCCGCTATGATAAATCTTCATAGATCAAAGATTGGAGCTAATCACCCCTCTCTATCTTGCCTACCGGTCCTTCCAGTTTCAGCCACAAACTCCTATTTTATCACGATGCTAAACTCTATAGCAATCTCGGCCATACACTCTTTATTAGTCTCAGGGCCAGAGAGTCTTGGCCACAGACTCCATCTTAGTCTCAACGTCAGACTCTCTCCCAATCTCGGCCACATTCTCTTTTTTCATCTCAGCACCAGACTATCTTGTTGTCTCGACCATAAAATTTATATTAGTCTGAACACCAAATTCTCTCTCAGACTTGGGCACAGACTCCTTATTAGTTTCAGTGTTAGACTCTCACATTTTCAACCATAGACTCCATATTAGTCTAGAGCCAGACTCTTTCATAGTCTCAGCCACAAACTCCTTATTAGTCTTAGCATTAGGCTCTCTCACAATCTCGGCCACATAATCCATATTAGTCTCAGTGTCATACTGTCTTGTAATCTTGGCTATAGACTCCTTTTCTATCTCAACGCCAAACTCGTTTGCAGTCTCAACCACTGACTCCTTATCAGTCTCAGGGCCAAACTCTTTCGCAGTCTCAGCCACAGACTCTATTATTTTCAATGTCAGACTCTTTCATAGTCTCGGTCACAGAATCACTGTTAGTCTCAGTGGCAGACTCTTCCATAGTTTTGGTCACAAACTCATTCTCCGTCTCAACTCCAAACTTCTATCGTCTTGGCCACAAACTCATTGTTAGTCTCAATGCCAAACTCCCATTGTCTCTATCACAGACTCCCTCTTAGTCTTAGAGTCAGCTTCTCTAGCCGTTTGGGCCACAGACTCCCTCTCAGTCTTAGCGTCAGATTCTTTCACAGTTTAGGTCACAAACTCCCTCTTAGTCTCAGCATCAGATTCTCTCGCAGTTTGGGCCACAGACTCCCTCTCAGTCCTAGAGCTAGATTCTCTTAGTCTTGGACACAGGCAGACTCGGATTAGCTTTACGACAGGCAAACTCCTCAGTTGGAAGGCGCTTAGCCTTATGATAGGCTTGGAACCCCTAGTCCCAAGCTAGTGATTGCCTTACGACATGCCCGAAGCTCCTAGCCTCATGATAGCGATTTGTCTTATGATAGACTCGACAACATTTTCACCCATCCCACCACAACATAATAGTCCAGTCAGTCAGGCTTATGCCTTTTTCGATTATACTTGAGAGGGAGGCTTGTGATGTGAGGGAAATTGAAAGCCATGTGGAGGGGGGTGGGGGTGGATTTTTTCCCCCTTTCCCCCTGTTTTAGGGTTCCATCGCCAAGGGAAAAGGAGGGGGGCTTTACTCATGCTGCCAGCTCTCCCTCTCAGGAGGACATCACCATCTTCCCCTCTCTAAAGAACGCCACCATCAAGATGGAGACACAATCTCTTCCCTCACGCATGATCCTCTCCTCCCCTCACACCCTCACGCTCATGACACCTCCGCTGGAGAGGCTCTTCTCTTGCTGCTACCTCCACCCCTTCTCCTTCTTCTCCACTGCCGTTGATCTCATTGCCTCCTCTCCATCCTTGCCATGGATATTGCATGCCAACAATGCAATCTCCCTCTTCCTCACTCCTCCTTCATCGTCGACCACGATGGCTTCGACATCCAAGCCCTAACCGTCGTCTTCTAGAATCTTTTGTTTTAATATTTTTAGTTGTGAATGCTCATTTTATATTTCTATTTGTTTTGACAATTCATATCCAAGGAAAGGAATTAGCTTCTGGTGCAAAGCTAAGGGGCGCGACTGTCTTCATCTGGTTGACTGCACTTGTATGATATTTTGATGGATAGAAAATTATGAAGCTACTGGGGATATTTTGATGATGTTTGGACTAATTTTGATGATGTTTGGACATGGTTCTTGATGTATGATATTTTGATGATGTTATCTCAGTTTGGACTAATACTGGGAATTCTTGATGTATGATATTTGTGCAGTATGATGTATAATATTTTGATGTATGATAGTTTGAAGTGTGTTTGCTCAATATTTTTTAATAATTTAATAATTTATTTTTTAAATGGCGTTAATTTATTTGTTGTAAATTGTTGGCTACCTCAACCAAAAGACAATGATTTTTATTTGTTGCCAAACTATTGTTTAAATCACACACAAACAACGATTTAATACTATTGTTAACATGTTGTTGATCACATTAAAAGACAACGGTGAAAAACCATTGTTGCACTGTTGTTATTGACTATAAACGACAACGGTTTATAACTGTTGATTTTGAGCACCCCTTTTAACAACACGACCTTTAACAATAGTGTTTTTAGCCTACGACAACGGTGAACGACCGTTGTTAATAAGCATTTTTCTAGTAGTGCAACTAGTCTCCTCCTCCACTATTACAGCTTCTCATCGCCATTGTTGTCTCCTCCCCCTGCCCCCATTATTGCCACCTAGCTGCCGTGTTGCCACCCCCTCTTACTGTCGACGTTTATTCTGTTGTTGTAGTCGGTGGGCACCTCTCATGTGATCACCTCTCCCATCATCTCCATTGTCGATCCAGCCTACTATGCTCTTACACCGATTTGGCCTTCAAGCAACCCTCGTTCTTGCGTGCCTTGATCAAATTATGACCCCTAGAGCCTTTCGGCCTCCGAGCAACCCTTGTTGCCATGCACCCTTACTGTGCTCCACTCGTCGCCATAACCTATCTCAGATCTGGAGCTCATCCCTGTTTAGACATCCCGACTTACATTCCACTAATTCTTGCTATATAAGCCTTACCCCTACAAGCTAAGGTACGCGTATACATTACATATGACTACATACAAACTATATATGATGCTCAAGTTAGTCTATGGAGACTGACTCGAGTGTTAGAGTAGACCAGCTGGGGCATGCCATGACCTCTATTTTAACCCTCTCTTGTGCTTCTCTACTCGTCGCAGGCTCTCTAGATGATTCAACTTTCCATGGATTGCACGGTTACACTCTTTTAAGACTTTGAAAGGAATCTCCGATGGCCCGATTGATGGTGTCCCGCAAGTGCACGGGAATGTCGTCAAATAATATAAAAGATAGCGTATCCAAGGGACTAACGAGGCAAGCACTAGCGAGTTCACAAGGTGAATTACCTAGACTGGCCAGGAGTGTGAGCGATTGCAAGCTTAGAGAAGAGAGCTAGAGAGAGAGAAGAGAGACGGAGAGAGAAAGAGAGATAGGAGTGCTAGGAGAGTTGAGTGAGGAAGGTCGTGTGGGAGAAATGCTCTAGGATCTATGATTTATTGTGATGGTCATTGACATGCTATTGGTAACTATTTCCTTGGTCTCTACATCTATGCCTTATAGGAAGCCTATGTAATTGCTGGTGTCATGCCACGAATGCCACACCGAGATGTCTCCCCATGACGTTCAGTGCCATTAGATAGACGGGGTAACTTGGAATGTTCGGTTAAAGGATTACCCTTATCACAAAGGGATCCCCAATCATACGATTTCACGTTACACAAGTCATTTCCTAATATAGAATTAGGAAACACACTAAGTCCCTATTAGGATCTTCCTTGCATGGGAGTGGTCTCCATTTCAAGGTAATATCAAGGTTGTCCAGTTAAAAGAATTACCCTTGTCACATAGGGCTCCCTGGACATAAACCTTGAGCATTTGCCCTAGATGGAGATGACCCCACACATTCATTCAATCAAATACTACATTAAAGCATACACTCTAAGAAATAAAGCATAAACTCTTCACATAGATATTTCATCAAGCAAGAACAATGCAAGAACATATCATCAACACAAGGGTTTAACATAGCTATAATGTTTTACATCAATACATATTACAACTACTCCCTATGTCCTAGAACATAGAGAATCTACTCTCTAAGCATAGGAAGAGAACCCAAGGCAAGTAGGGAAGCAATCTACACCCAAACAAGAGAAAGGGGAGAAGGGATGCTTATCCTTGGAGCATGATGTTGGGACCGGGTGCATGTTGACATGGATGCGGGTTCGTAATTTTTAAATTAATTACGTGCAGCGGAATGTTTAGCGTAAATAATTTCTCTAAATCATTTAACCACATATCTAAGCATGCAATTTTATCTTATGTAGACATGATCATATATTTGAAATTTTGCAGAAACATAAACTAATTTACGTATTACCTCGCGTAACTCGAAGGAAGGGACGAGATCCAACCGTAAGCGTCCCTTGGAAGCTCCGCCTCTATTCGCGTCCACGCCGAGTATCTTTGGGATGACTTCGCAAAGCCACGAGTTTTGTGTTCTTGAGAATTACTAGATTCTCCCAGAACGCGACAAGAAAAACCAAGAGAGAAGTCGGAAGACTAACCACAAAAGCACTAACCAGCTGCTCTACACAACTTCTCATATCAGCGTAAGTCATCTATCAAATTGTATCTTCTAGGTCATCAATCAGGTATAGGTGATCCATGATCAAAGTCCCCAAGGAATAGGATGTGTCAATCCTCTACTAACGATGATAATATGTAGATAATGTCACCCTACAACATCAATGTAGGTTATGTACCCTAAACGTGCCTTCCAGGTCATCTAACCCGGCACGAACAACCCAAAGTCTGAAACTCTTTGAACCAGGGTAAATCGATCCTACACTGATCAAGCCAACTACGGTAGGAGACCCTAGTTCTCGCTCAGCTAATAATAGCCAGAACAAGTACTATAAAGAGTCAGGTCTAAGAAAACCAAAATCCTTAACATCCACTAGGTGGTCAACATATTCGACCTTAGCTATCCGATTCAACAATCGGGCTACTAGAGAATTAACATTCTCTACTCCAAGATCTCATCCGCTATATGTCACTAATCGCTCATATGAACGATCACGAATAAGACAGATTGACAACATGTCAATCCAACTAAACCAAGTCTACATATAGCTATACAATACGAATATAAGATCCCACCAAGCTGGGATAGTCCAACCAATCCAAAATCTAATACTGTGCACTAAAGTTAAGATAGTACTAGTAAGATATACCTTTTTGCCGCCTGGAGAAGTCCTGTCGCTGCCAAGTCCCAAATTGCCGTTGCATCGCAACCACGGCTTTAAAAATCCATAATGTACTCGGATGAATAACATCAAACCCGAGCTCCGACACCTACCAGTACAGTGTTAGATTTAAATTCTGAAAAATCCACGAATCGATGGTATCCAGCATCCTGGGCTTGATACCAAAAATACTAAAAATAAATTGGTACCAGATAAACATCGTAAATCCAAAAGCACTCAAGGTATCCGACAACCTGAGCTCTGATATCAAAATAAATTGTCACGCCCCGAGACCCAGGAGCCGCTGATCCAATATAAAATCGGACAGCACCTCCCCTGTCCGGCGGACAATTTACACGCACACAATATATATAACAATCCACGCAGTTTAAATATTTGCACAACCACGCAGTTTAAAGGGCCACAGGCCTCAGATATATGCAGAACAACAGTTATATGATTTTAACTATCGAAAGACCAAATCCGAACTCACCTGAGCTGCCAGGGGGTAGGAACAAAACCGAAATCACACGAAGTCCAACATAGGACTCAAAAGTACAATGCCCTCAAAAACGTGCATACATGTTTAAAAACATAATAGCGGAAGCATAGTAAATACTACAGGGTCCATAATGAAACAACGGAAAGCCAAAATCAAAAAGAGCTCCTCTGGAGCTGGGGACTGGCGGCTCGGGATCTCCTCGCAGACATCATCCTGAAATAAACATATATGGCAACGGGGTGAGTCCATAGCTCAGCGAATACCCAATAGATATGCATAGAAGGTTATACCAACACTAAGAGTTCAGCTAATACAGACTCATCTCAATAGTAGGGAAATACTAGTACTGAACATACTGAGGTAGATACATACCTGAATCCATCTAACCTGGAAAGAGGGTAAGAAATACCAAAGGAGAACCAATAGGCATATAAACACAGATAACAAGTCTCCAGTATATGCGATGTCAAACAAGTGCAGCAAATAAGTGCAGCAAGCAATGCACGATGCAAGATATGCACATGGTGCAATGACATGGTCACCCCTGACACCAGACAGATCATCGTACACTGTCATAGGGACGGCTGAACGGGTAGGGCTCTGACAACTGTACACCCTGCCATCACTGCTCCTGAGTGACCGAGTGGACAGGATGCTGGCGAGGGACCACCCCTCTACCCCAAGCAATGGGGGAGCTCCGCTCTCATCTCCTCGTGGCTCAGTACGAGAAGGGATCCCTGGCTGCTACCAC